>JAQQSW010018348.1:0-11262 GCA_028646575.1 Pseudocheirus occidentalis | reverse complement strand
GTCACCAGTGGTGGGCTTGGTGAAGTTTCTGAAGGACTTGAAAAACCATCAAAGCTTTTTTAGGCAGATTCATCACATTTGCCTCGGTCCTACAAACGCTTGTAGGTACCAAGAAGAGCTTTGCAATTTGGGCAATAATGATCAACATCTTGAAGGGCATCCACACAAAATGGAATGAAGCAGCAGCCAGCTATACATCCCAATAAGCAAAGGCTGCCACAAGAAAGCCAAGTGAGGGCTCCTGCGTTAAAGGAGAGACTGGTCACTATCATCTTGTTGCAGGACGGACAGCACATCTGGATGGGACGGTCATAAAAGGAGACGGGTTGCTGCACATACACAGTCTGAACTGCAATTGTATTAGGATTTGGAACTGGCAAAGGCTGAGAATAGTATGCAGGAGGATTCATACCCTTCCCATCTGCGCCTGGCATTATTCCTGGTACAGACCCAGGGGGAGGAGTAGGGAAATGACTGTTGATAGCCATTGTCTCTTCATAAGAAGGAGGGGCGTTTGGGGCCGATGGTCCTGGAGCTGACATTTTATCACCGCCTGCCGAGCCGAGCCGGGAGGTCTGAGCTCCCCAAGTGCTTTTTAAGACATCTCAAACTCAATGTCTATAGACACCTTAAATTCAACAAGTGAAAAACTGGACTCACTATCTTTCCCCACACCAAACTCTTTTTTTCTTCCCAACTTTCCAATTACTGTTGAGGGTACCACCATCCTCCCAGTCACCCAGGTTTGAAATGTAGGTGTCATCTTCAACACATTACTCTCCCAATCTTCCTGTGCCCTTCATATTTAATCAGTGAACAAATCTCATCATTTCTATATTTGTAACATCTTTTGTATACATACCCTTCTCTCATCTGATAACTGCCACTTCTCTGGTGGAGGTCTTCATCACTTCATGCCAAAACTACTGTAATAGCTTTCTGGATGGTCTTCCTGCCCTAAGTCTCTTCCCCTCCAGTCCATCTTCCACTCAGCTACCAAAGTAATCTTTGTAAAACACAGGTCTAATCATATCAAGTCCTGCCCCCATTCAATAAGCTGCAGTGACTCCCTATCACCTCCAGAAACAAATATAAAATCCTGTGTGGTGTACAAAGTCCTTAACCTGCCTACTTTCCACCTTTCTACAGTGATAGCTAATAATAAAAATGGCATTTATATAAATGTTTTGAAGTTTCAAAAGAGCTACACATTTGTTAGCAGCTAGGTGGTGCAGTAGAGAACTGGGCTTGGAATCTGGAAGACTCATCTTCATGAGTTCAAATCTGGCCTCAGACACTTATTAGCTATGTGACCCTAGACAAGTCACTTACACTGGCTTGCTTCGATTTCTCCTCTGTAAAATGAGCTGGAGAAAGAAATGGCAAACCAGTGAAGTATCTTTGCCAAGGAAACCTCAAATGAGGCCCCAAAGGGTTGGATACAACTGGAAGCATATTTGTTATCTCATTTAATCATCACAACAATCCTGTAATATTGATTATTATTCCCATTTTGCAGAATAAACAAGCTGAAAGAGGTTAAGCAACTTTTCCAGAATCACACAGCTTGTAGATACATTAAGTGGGATTTGAACTTCAGGTTTCCTGACTCCAACTCCAGAAATCAACCACTGTGACACACAGGTGGTAGAAATAACAGCACAGAGAATGGTTCCTAGAGGAAACCCCATTGGGTAAAACACCTAAGGGCATTTAGAAATGACTGTGTGGAAAGCTTCACAGAGTAGAATTTTGTTCTACTTCACTTTTTAGCAGGAGAAAAAAACCTTTAAAAAAAAACACACTTCTTGGCAAAATTGTTATAATTATGGGAAGAAGAAGAAGAAATAGGACCAGACTAGGCAAGGTGAAAATTGAATGAGAAGAATGGCATGGGCAGAATGGAGTACAAAAGGAACCAAAAGGTTAAAAGACATTTAGTACAGGATTGAACTACGGAAGAAAGAAGCAAATACAAGAATTCATTAAGAGACATACTAATTAGGACCATAAGTTTTGACAGGTATTAATTAGGGGCTTCAATAATTAGGGAACTCAAGAGAAGAGTTGAATTCTTGATCTTGTGGAAACATGCTGAGATTGCTGACCAGGAGAAAAATAACACCAAAGGGTGTATTTGAAGAACCAACATCTGTTATTTAATGAAGGGGGGAGGGAGTTTTCCCATTAACTGTCTCTCAGGGGTGTATCAAAAACACACCAGGCATTAAGATGTGCTAAATCCAGGAGTAATTCAAAGGTCGAGAATTATAAACCCTTTGTGTGTAAACAAAGTGCCAGTTAAGAAAAACCGTTTCAAATGACCTCAGCAGTCAGTGAATGGCAGTATAAGAATGCCCTTTCTCCTAAATTCCTTCCAGATTTGCGCTTCTGCCCACCTTATTTGATTATCCTGGGTTCTGAGTGGGCAGGTGGACTGGAGGAGGTCCTTCATTCACCTGCAACCAGGAGGGTAATAACATGAGGGGAGTGGGACTTTGAGAGTGCTTCTCTTCTCTCCCTCACCGCATTCCTCAATTCCTAACATTCTTTGGATCCAGTTGTCCTGATCTCTCGGAATAATGGGTCCTGGATCACAAAAGCCATTGTCTGAAAAATCCGCAGGCAGGCAGATAGGAGCAGCCCACGCACAGCAGCTGGCGAGGAGGTGCAGAGGAGCGCAGCGTGAAAAAGCGAACTGGGGGCCTCGACCGGAATGGAAACAGGGCCGGGGTGAGGAGGGGCAGCCGTAACCCCTCAAATCCCCAGTTTCTCTACTCCCATTCCCATCCCAGCTGATGGCTAAAGTGGAGAAATCCACAGCTGCACCCCAAGATTAACACTCCGAGATTTCCTTCCCTGTGGCTGGCACTTAAGAAATTCCTGGGAGCAGCCTCCGAGGATAAGGTTTCCTTATCACCCCTCATCAATGGGGTGTGGGAGGTGGGGGGTCGAGATCCCCTGAGCTGACCTGACTTCCAACACAGATCAAAAGCGGGGCCACCCCGGCAAGAAAACTGCTGTATTGCTTCCCTATCCACACTCCACCCACCCCAACTTACACCCCCACCCGGTTCAGTCCAGTGTCACGTGGGCCCCGGTGCGGAAGTGCCACCGGTAAAGTCGGGGCGATCAGAAATTTCTTTCCCCGCCCTCCTTTCTAGAGGAGAATCCCATGCGGCCCCCTCCCCCAGTCCCTGAGCTTCAGATTCTCCCCCTCCAAAGTCCCGGCTCATTTCGCTGTCCCTGGGCGCCCCACTACCATCACAGCTCCCCATGCACGCCCTCTCTTTCTCCTCCTCAGGATTTACCCGGCAAACCTCGTTTCTTTCGGGTTTTAGCCCTCGTTCTCCGCCGGGCTGGCGGGATCTTCCCGCGGCGCTCCTCACTCACCTCCCAGTCCTCAGCCACTGGTTTGGGTGGGGTGGTTTCTTTCTTTTTTCAATGAAAAGGGATTTCGGTGACTGCACAGACGTCTTCTGCCAGACGCCGGCAGGAAGAAGAGCGGCAAAGAAGGAAGCTTATGAAACAAGAGAGAAAGGCGTCTAAGGGGGAAGAGGGTGGGGAAAAAGTGTGAGTTAAAGTGCCTAGGAAAGGGGCCGCCCACACTCCCACCCTATAAGGAGGGGTTCAAGCGGAGGAGAGGAAAAAGGGGAGGGCCACTCCTAGTCTGGGAGAGGGAGACCAACGCTCGAATTAAAGCTAGTATTAATATATTAACAGGGAGAGCGCTCATTAACTTCTGCAACTTCTTTCCTTTGATAGAGCAATTAATTTTTGTCTTCTCTGCGTAAGTTATTAAAGTGTTAATGCCCACCAGGCAGCATTCGGTCAGTAATACTCAATAGCTATCCCCTCTGGGAACAACTTCTTATCTAAGAGCCAGAAAAGGTGTAAAGTGACAACCGGGATTGACGATCTGAGGTCAGAATTGAACCTGTAATTTCATTGGATGGAATTCCCAAATGAGGAAACCCCTTTTTGCCGGTGCAAATCTGCATCTTCTCTGAATCTTATAGAGAAATTAGCCCAATCACAGAGGAACTTGAATTCAGATCATTATGACCCACAGGCCAGCTCTTCGTTCACTACTCCATGACGTACTTTATGAAGCTCAGGGGGAAAAATTAATTAAAGGGTGTCTGTCAGAATTCAAACCCAGGTCTTCTGATTCCAAATACAGTGTGCTTTTTCCACTTAGTCACTACTTTAAAAAAAAAAAATCTAGTCTACTAACTCCCATACCTACTTTTCTGTTTCTAAAAAACAAAACGAAAACCCAGCCATTTAATGGTAGAGGTAGGAAGAGTTGTGGTCTTTAGGATTCTCTCCTCCATATCCTCTTCTCTCAAGGGTTTCTAGAGACACCAGCCTCTCCTGATTCTCCTGCAATCTGTCTCTAACCACTACTCTGTCAGATTTTCATCCAGACCTCCTACCAAACCAAGGGTTCCCCCAAAATTCTGTCCTGGGCACTCTTCTCCTATACTTTCATTTGTTTTCCTGAGTTCCCATGATGTCAATGATCATTTCTATGCAGTTGACTCTCATATCTACCTTGTCTAGCCTTAACCCCAGGTCTTGCATCTCCAGCTTCCTAATGGGTATCTCAGACTGGATGCCCCATAAATATCTTAAACTAACATGCCCCAAACTAAACTCATTATCTCTCCTTCTCCAAGTTCTTTCCTCTTCCAAATTTATTATTATTATTTAGGGTACAGTCATCGTCCCAGTCATTCAGGCTCACAACTTAGGTGTCATCTTCTGCTCCTCACTTTCACACACACACCACATTTGATTAGTGGTCATGTCACTTCTACTTTCATAACACCTCTTATATGCCTCCTCTCCTCTAACGCTTACTACCTTAATGTAGATGTGCCCTTATCACCTCAGCTAAATGAGACAATCTTGCAAAGTTATCAACCTCAGACTCTCTTCCAGAGTCATCAAAAGTCCAGCGGCAGGACAAAAGTCAAAGTGACTGCAGATGGGCTGGCATTCTGTGGATGACCTTGGCCTCTTCAATGTATGACTAAACACTAAGCACTCCACAGAGCTTGCTTCAGCCACCTTCATGGCAACTGGAACAAATTGTTCTCATCTGCCCATTCTACCAGGAAAAGTCTTCACATGCTTAAGGTAGGCATCCCATAACTTGAGGACAGGTTTGAGGCCTGTCAGTTACCCACAACCGGAGTGTGACCACTGCTCATACTACTGCTTCTTGGAACTAGAGGTGAGAGTTGGGTGATAGCTGGACACCAAAGGTCGATAAGCAGCCCTGAAAAGGGTTCAGCAAGCCCTCACACCAAAGATGCTAGTCCTCCCTGAACACCCTACCCCTACCCCAGAACTAGAGGAGAAACAGAATAGAGACAAGTAGAAAGCAAAGGTACGTAAAGAATTAATAAGAGAACTAGCTTTTTCTTTTTACATGGGAATGTCAACTATATCAGAACCAGTCTCTAACCTGGGAATTTCTGGAGCCAAACAGAGCAGACCAAAGGTAGGTGTGTCAGGGATTAAACAAATGTAATTAATTTCAGAGTGAAAGAAACACTTGCAAGCAGAAGTTCCCCTCCTGAAAAGGAGGGCTTAACATGCTTGAGCAAAGACAGGTCTTATATACCTAAAAAAATCACAAGTAGGCTGTACCACAACACAATCATTCTTAGCAGTTCCCATGGCAGGTTCATGTGTGGATAGTGCAGGTGTTCCGTGATTCTGTGGGAGCAATTCTCAAGTTGATTGTATTAAGTATTAAAGGTCACTGAGCTTTGTGATTATTCAGTGGGGTACAGAACTAGAGGAAAGAGGAGTTCAGTACTTGGTTTGGTTCACTTGGCTGTTAAAAGAGACAGGGATTGTGAGGCAGTCAAGAGATGCGATGGATGACTTTAGGCTCACTGGCTCTCAGGTTCCTGAGAAATAGGGAGAGCTCCAACAAATCTAAACAGTTATTGATTAACATGAAAATCATAAATCAGTGACCTGATACTGGTCAAAGGAATACACTTTGTGGGAGGCTAAGATCACCCAGAGCACAAAGGATTGTTGTTATGCCAAGTTCAGGGCACAACCTGCTTGCTTGGTCTTAGCTCTGTGAAACAGGATGTCTCCAAATATCTTTACAAAAACAGCTATCAAGTTTCTAGGCTTTCATATAGATCATACCTGTAAGTATCATATTCTGTTACCAACTTTAAAATGTCTACAGGATAAGAAAATTTAAAAGTAAATATGTCTTGGGAAGTAATCTTATATCTACTTTACAATTAATTATAATAATTTTAGAAAACATTTCTTACTTTTATAATAAAGAAGAAATGTGACACATGTGTAATTGATATCATATTGGGTGGGAGAGGGGCTGGAGAGAGGAAAAAGATTTGGAACTCAAATATTTTTTAAAAGAATGTTAAAAGGGGCGGCTAGGTGGCACAGTGAATAGAGCACCAGCCCTGGAGTCAGGAGGACCTGAGTTCAAATCTGGCCTCAGACACTTGACATACTTACTAGCCATGTGACTTTGGGCAAGTCACTTAGCCCCAATTGCCTTCCAAAAAGAAAAAAAAAGAATGTTAAAATAAACCAAGTACAATTATAAAAATACAAAAAAGGAAGAAATATTACAATATTCAGTTGGGAAAACATATTTGCTGCTGGCTATAGGCACTTCAAAGTATTAGTTTTTATAGCTATTAACATTGTAGAAATAATCATTTTGTAGAGAGCTTGATAAAGAATACAGAATAGCTGGGATAATGAATAAAGAGCTGAACCTAGAGTTAGGAAGACTTGAAATTCAAATCCAGCCTCAAGATAATTACTAGCTGTGTGACTCTGGGCAAGTTACTTAACCTCTGTCTGCCTCAGTTTCTTCAACTGTGAAATAAAGATAATAATAGCAACCACTTTCCAGGCTTATTGTGAAGATCAAGCAGGAGAGTATTTGCAAAGCTCTTAGCACAGCACCTGACATAGATGTAAGTACTTAATAAATGCTTGTTCCCAGACATAAAGAGCACAAAGCACAGAGGTGGGAAAGTATGGAATGAATACTAGAGATAGAAAGTGGTCTAATTTGATTGGAAAATAGGATACATAAGTATAAGTAATATTGAAATAATCCTGGAAAGGCATAGTGGGACCATGGCATTGAGTACCTGAAGTACCAAGCTGAGAAATTTGCATTTAATTCAGAAGGAAATAGGAAATCATCATCCTTAAACCAGAGGGAAATATAACCAGAACTTTTTTTAAATAGTACTTTATTTTTTTCCAATTATACGTAAAGATAATTTTTAATATTCATTTTTACAAAATGAGTCCCAAATTTTTCTCCCTCACTCAGTCCCCTCCCCTCTTCCTAAAATGGTAGCAATTGGATATAGGTTATACTATGCAATCATTCAAAATGTAAAAATGTAAAATGACTTAAGTCATTCATAGTTGATCATCATACAATGTTGCTGTTACTGTGTATAATGGTCTCCTTTGCATCAGTTCATACAAGTCTTTCCAGGTTTTTCTGAAATCTACTGGCTCATCATTTCTTATAGAACAGTAGTATTCCATTACATTCATACCACAGTTTGTTCAACCATTCTCCATTTGAAGGACATCCCCTCAATTTCCAGTTCATTGCTACCACAAAAAGAACTGCTGTAAATATTTTTGTACATGTAGGTCCTTTTTCCTTTTTTTATGATCTCTTTGGGCTACAGACCTAGAAGTAGTATTGCTAGATCAAAGGGTACGCACAGTTTGATTGCCCTTTGGACATAAGAACTATGTTTTTTTAATAATGGTCTAGTAACAGCGTATAGCATGAATTGAAGGGAAGATAAACTGTTGGTGAGAAAGCCAAAGAGAAAGCTAATACCAGAATCCAGGTGAGAGGTAATAAGGGCCTGTCTTAGGGTAGCAATAGAAATGATAAGGAGGGAACAAATGCCAGAGATATTGCAAAAATAGACTCAACAGTACTAAGTTGTTGACTGGATGTATGGGATAAAGGGTAGGAAGGAAGGAAATAATTTCAAGATTAAGATCTTGGAATAGGTAACTGAGACCCACTTAATAATGGTTTCACTAACAGAGAGTGAAAACAGAAAAAAGAAGATTTAGGGGCAAGGATTCTTATCTTAACTTTTAGTGTGCATCTTGGACCCCTGTGGCAGTCTAGTGAAACCTATGAATTCCTTCTCAGAATAATGTTTTTAAACACATAAAATAAAACACAAAGGAAACAAGTTATACTGAAATATAGTTTTTAAAAATATTTTTTAAAGTTCATAGATACCAAGTTAAGAACTCCTGGTTTAAGGGGTAAGATGATGAGCTTGTTTCAAACATGGTAAACTTGAACTGATGGTGATGCATCTAGATAGAGTTGTGGGAAGCTGGAACTGTTAGTTGGTTAGTTAAACTAGAAATGTAACTTTAGGAGTCATTAGTATAGAAATGATACTTAATTTTTAAAAATAAAGAAATAATTTTAAAATAATCACTGATATCATATTATTTGCCTTCTCCATGGGTAGGAAAGAGAGTGGGAGGGAAGGAGAGAATTTGGAGCTAAAAATATAAAAAGAAAAGAACGTTAAAAATAAATAAAAATAGAAGTGATTGTTTTAAGCCGTAAGAATAGATAAGATAAACAAGAGAGGAAGTGTAGATGGAGAAAAGAAGAGAATTAAGGACAAAACCTTGAGTAAATCCTATGCTAAGGATTTAAGAGAATGAAGAAGAGCCAGTAAAAGAGATAGAGAAGGAACAGTTTAAGACAGGAGAATCATTGGAAGCAAAAGGACTAGAGAGTGTCAAGGAGAAGGCAGCAATCAGCAATGTCAAATACTTCTGTGAGGTTAAGAAGAGCAAGACCTGAGAACATGCCATTGGATTTGATGATTAGGAGGTAACCTTTCAGGGAACAGTGTTAGCCTAATTTTAATGCTCGGGGTCAAATGACAAGGGGATAAGAATGAGTGGGTAGTGAGAAAATGGAGGCTACAAGAGTAGACTACTTGTTCAAGTGATTTTGCAATGAAATTCAATTCAACACACATTTGCTCATGACCTAATATGTGTTAGGCACTGGAAATAAAAACAAGAAAGAAAAGAAAAATTATCTGTCTCCTAAAGGAGCCTACTTAATGAAATACAAGGTAATTTGTTGGGGGGGGGGGTAAGGGAAGAAAGCTATTAGATTTGAGAAAGGCTTTCCATAGGAGGTAGCATAGATGCTGAGACTTGAAAGGATATGCAAGGTTCTAACTGGTTAGAGATGGGATAAAAGCTACAAAGGATGGTAATATTGAGGGAAGAGGATTTTGTTGTTTGTTTTAGGATGGAGTGATATGAATATGCTTGAAAGAAACCACTATGGAGAGAAAGAGTAAAGACATAGAGGAGAATGAATTATTGATGGAGTAAGGTCATGGAGGATATGAAAGTAGGAACAAGAGCACATGTGAATGGAATAGCTCTAGACAGAAGAAGAATCACCTTGTCTTCATAGACAGGAAGGTAAGAAGGAAGGAGTGAAAATGAAGACAGGTTTTGAGAACAGAAGTAGGAAAATGGATGGAAGCCACAATTTTCTCCATAGAAAAGGAGGCAAGGTGAGAAGTATGTGGATAGAGATAAGGGAAGGAGTGGTACTGATGGAGTGTTAAGGAGAGAGCAGAAGGTTTTGAATAGGTGCTATGGAAAATAAAAGAGGGAATTAATTTGTAGTAGAAACATATGTTGATGACATAGCATGCAAAACCCTGCTAAGCCAGTCCGTCAACAACCATTTATTAAGGACCTACTATGTGCCAGGCACTGTGCTAAGGACTGAGTAATACAAAGAATTGCAAGAAAAAAAATTCCCTGTTATTAAGGAGATAACAGTCTAATGGAGGAGACAACATGTAAACAACTATATACAAACAAATTATATATAGTATAAACTGGAGATAATCATAAAAGGGAAGGAGGGGCAGGGCCAAGATGGCTGTGTAGAAGCAGCAGCATCCCACAGCTCCCACGCAGCCACCCTAAACACCCATAAAAATATGACACTGGACAAATTCTAGGACTCTCAAACTCGAAAAATACAGAAAACACATCTCTCGTGGAAGGCAGCTTGGCAGCAGGGGATCATCGAGGCAGGACGCCTTTGGAGGCTGGCCCAGCTTGAAACCAAAACCTGGAAACCGAGGCCAGAACCCGGGGTGGTAGGAAGGAGCCACACCGAGCCACGGCCAGTCTACAACAGAGAAGATCTACAGCCTCCAGCACCTTCACATCTACCAAGGTGTGAAAAATAGGGATTAAAGAAAGGTGTGAAAGATAGGAATTAGAGAAAGGCAGCTGGCTGGAGGGGCTCAACCTAGGCTGGGAGCTGAGACAAGCCCAGCCTGAAACCGCCATGTGGCCAGGCTCAAGGGCCGCCTGGAGGAACCAAGTGTCCCAAGCCACAGTGAATCTACTTCAGAGAAGATCTGAAACACCTGGAGGAATCTGCATAAGCCAGGATTAAAGGTCAATGAAAGTGAGTGAAGCTTTCAAGCTAAATTTGGGGGAGGAAAAGCAGTTCGGCCAATCTAATCCGGGGGCAAGGAAGCAGTGGGGGAAGGGCAGAAACTGCTGTAACCACAGGCTACCCCACTGGGCTGCTTCAGAGCCCATGGCCTGCAGACACCACAATGGGGCTGAATTGATTGATCAGGGCCAAGTGCTCTTGCTTTGAGCAGCCTGGATCCAGATCGTGGTCTCGGATGGTGGTCCTGGGGTGCACTTTCAGCAAGCCAAAGCTGGGGGGACTTGCAAGACCCCTGTAATAGCTCTGGCACGTGGGAAAACCCCAGCCATTTGGAACAGAGCTTTCCCCCCTGGAAGCAGAGTTTCACAGAGTTAAAAAACCAACCAATTAATTGACTGGCCAATATGAGGAAAAGGAAGAAAAATAAGAATAGCAATAAAACTCTAGAATCCTTTTTTGTGGACAAAAAGGATCAAAGCATGGAAGGGGAGGAAGACAACCCAGTCAGAACTCCCACACTACATGCTTCCAAGACACTTGAAGAATGCCTAGAAGCTATACATCAAACGAAAAAGGACTTTGAAAACCAAATAAGAGAAGTGGAGGAAAAATTGGGAAGAGAAATAAGAATAATGCAAGAAAATCATGAAAAGAGAGTCAACCATCTGACTGAAGAAAACAACACCTTAAAGAACAAATTAATTCAAATGGCAAAAGAGGCC
>JAQQSW010018347.1:0-11262 GCA_028646575.1 Pseudocheirus occidentalis | reverse complement strand
ACAAAATCTTTACGTGTGACTTTCAAATTCACCGCAGGGGCCATCAGCTAAGTTCTTAGTTCAAAACATTCATACTTTGGCCAAGTTAAAGATGACTGGAAACTATTTGAGAGGCTCAAGCCCTCTTCTGTCTTTTGATTCTACTTTTGATGAATCTCCACATTATTCTTTGATAAAAGAACTCCTTATTCAGATTTTTTGTACTCTGCAATACCATCCCAAGAGCCAACCATTTGTTGACCATGTTTTTACCATCACCATTATGGATAACAGGATCTAGCTTCTTAATTATCAGATCATAGAAAAAGATGCTGGTGTCATAGAAATTGGACCTCTTTTTGTTTTAAATCTCACCAATATTTTTCAAGGCAGTTTTGGGGGGTCAACTTTATATGAAAATCCACATTGCCAGTCACCCAGTATGCATCGATGTATTATGAGAATGGCCACAGCTGCAAAATACAGGGAGAGACAACAAATCAAAGACATACAGAGGCTCAAGAAGAAAGTAGAACTACTATTCCAGAAGATTCTATCGGTGATGTCTTTTTAAGATGCCAGCTGAAGAAAAGCCAGCAGAAAATACTGTTTGTGAAACCAGAGCACAAAGTCAGTCTGAAAACAAGAAAGAAAAAGATATACAAAAGACAAAGAAAAATGAAAACGAAGGCTTTGAAGACTAAGAAAGCAGAGTAAATCTGTGGAAAACAAATGTTTTCCATTATTTTGTATTTATTTTGCATTCAATATGTAAATACTCTTGTTATCTAGGACTTTGATACTTGTTTAGTGGACTGATAAACAAATCTTGGGCCAAAAGTGTTTGATAAAATATTATTTTGTTCATCTCATTTTTTCAATAAAATAAAATGCCAGGGGAAAAAAAAAGAGTCTACCCATTACAGAAAATCTTTAATAAACTTTGCTTTACTTTGGCTGAGAGAAGACTTAAATCAAATTCATTCAGCAGGACCCAAAGTGTTAACATTTTGGGGTCTTGAGAACCTGTAAACCCTAAACCTCAACACAATCATTCCACAAACACTCTAAAAGCTCTAAAAATATAGCCTGCTTCAGGAGCACAGATAGGAGACAAGGCAACAAGATCAGTACCTAAGGTACCTATGCTTAAGCAACCACAGGAAAAAAGGGCCAGAGCACCTGGACAGCAAAGCACATAGAACCTCGCAGCAAAGTCTGCTACCAACGCAAACGACAACATCCAGTTAGGACCCATTAGGACTAGAGCACATTCATTTTTAAAAGAAAGGGGACCTTTGGAGCAAAAAAAGGGAAAACATCAAATAAGAAAATGTTTTCACTTTCCTGTTTTTCATTTTCACTATTTCACTTTCACATTTATGTTTTCACTCATTCTTATTATCCCCAGCATTTGGCATATCACCCCACATATAGTATTTTATATATCCTTTCTGATTAACGTTAGCAATTATGATGAAATGTTTGAATAGGATTGCCTTCCCTGACACAAAGTTAGATGCTTAAATTTTTATGTTTAAGACATTTTTCTACCTTATACAAAGTCAAAAACAACAAATGTTTTCTTTGAGCTCAAAATATACCCAATACTAGAGCTGTCACCAAGCAGGTTAGTTTCATGTAATCTACTGAAAGTACAGGCAGTAAGAAGCAAAGTGAGATTAGTCACAGATCTCATTGTGCTTTGATAATGATGATAATGGGAATGATAAGAGCATAAATTTTAAATGTAAAGTACTTACGTGTGGGAGAGGCAAGTAAGAAGAATCAATGCAAGTGTAAAGACTTACACTTGGGTTCAGAAAATGCCTGCAAGAGTTCAAGATAAGAGAGAGGGGTTCCCCTTTCCTTGGAGTCTTAAAGCCAAGACTGAAGGACCACTTTTTAAGGATATTGTAAAGGAAATCTCTCAGTCAGGTTCGGGAGGGACTAAAAGGCCTCTAAAGTTGATTACAACTCTGATAATCCACAAATATTTACAAATCAAAAGACTGGCTATGACATTAAGAGAAAAAAAAACTTAATTTTGACAGGGAATGAAAGCTAAATCAATAACAATTGCTCATACAAAAATTTAATACAGGGACAGTTAGACGGCACAGTGAATAGAGCACCGGCCCTGGAGTCAGGAGGACATGAGTTCAAATCTAGCTTCAGCCACTTAACACTTACTAGCCATGTGACCTTAGGCAAGTCACTTAACCTCAATTGTCCTGCCTTCCCCCCTCCAAAAAGCAAAAAACTAAAAATTAAAATTAAAAATGCAATATAGTAAATTATGACCCTTTAGTTCAAAAGGTGATCAGAGGCAGCCCAGGAAAAAGACAGTACTCTAGCTACAGTTCTAGAAATTATCCAGCTTTTCCATTTGACATACCTAAGAACTTTACAGATAATTACTCTGCTTACATGCAGTAACAAGTTTATGAACAGTTTGAGAACATTTTTCATCTTTTATTCTCTTTGGTGAACAGTTCAGGTCCACAAAGCGGGTAAAACAATTTTTTAAATAAGGTAATGAGGTGGAGCGACTAGGTGGTGCAGTGAATAGAGCACCTGACCCTGGAGTCAGAAGAAGGACCTGAGTTCAAATCCAGCCTCAGACACATGATGCGCTAGCAGCGTGACCTTCGGCAAGTCACTTAACCCCAATTGCCCTGCCCTCTCCCCTCCAAAAAAGCAAAAATAATAATAATAATAATAATAATAAGGTAATGAGTTTCTCATAATTATCAATAAGATTGCTGTAATCCTATCAAACAAGTTAATGTCAATTACAGCACTCTTAAGTACCTTTAAACAGTTAGCATCAAGGTAAGAGACTCTTATTTGTTTTTTGCAAATCTGCTACCAGTAGTAAAGTCCTACCATACCTCTGACATAATTTCTAGGTGTACTAAAGAGGCCTCTCTAATAATCTTTTTCATAACAACAATAATAGTAACTAACATTTTATATAATGCTTATTATGTGCCAGATACTATACTATGCACAATTATTCTCTCATTTGATCCTCTCAACAACCCTGAGAGGTAGGTGCTATTATTAACCACATTTTAAAGATGAAGAAACTCAGGCAAGCATCAGTTAGGTGACTTGGCCAAGGTCAGTGTCAGAGTTTGAAGCTGGATTTGAACTTAGTTCTTTTTAACTCCAGACTCTCTATATCTTGTGCTATTGGCACTCTAGGAACATCACAAGTGGTACAGCCAGGACACCTATAGGGAAAGAAAAAATAGGGAATAGGAAACAATCCTGACAAGTAACCCAAGCAATCCCAAAAAAACCAAAACAAAACATCCCAAATTCATTCTAACTTGTGGTGATTTTTGTTTGTTCTTGAATTATAAAAAATAATTTAGCTTTTTTGCTTAATGGAACAAAAATTCAACCTACCAGACTCTAAATCCTTGCCAAAACCAAAAGGTATTCAAAAAGACACATTTAATTTGAAGAGGAATTTAGATCTTAGAACACCCAGGATTCAGTAACATTCTGTGAGCTTAAACTTGTCTTAGGATCTTCACTAATTTTGCATGAGACAATTTGAGCAAGCACTAACATGTCTGAAACAAATACTGTGAGTAGTAGTATTGTATCAAAGTAGTTAAAAATCTAACATGCATAAAAGTTTGTGAATGCTAAGTCAATTACCTGAACACCTTTTATCTCAGTAACATATCAAAAGCTACGTATATTTGTTATGTATTAATTGAGTCTTTTTAAACAACTAGGATGGGCGTACCTGCCAGTCAACATGCTTGAAGAAGTTAACTCTATGTGCTTACATAATAAAGTGGTCAAGAAGAATTTTTAATTATTATATAGAGCATAGGCTACTGGTTACTACCCTGGATGTTCATAGATACCTTTAATAAACTCAGTATGTCCAAAACAGAACTCATTATCTTTCCCCCTAAACCCTTCCCTATTCCTCCCAGTCCCTCAGGCTTACAATCTAAGAGCTATCCTAGATTCCTCACTATCTCTCACCACCACCCTCATATTCAATCTGTTGCCAAGGTTTATAAGATTTCACCTTTGCAACATCTCTCAAATACTCCCCCTTCTCATCTCTGACACTGCAATCCCTCCTCTTGATTAATGCAAGATCTCACATCTTGATGACTGCACAATAGGCTGCTGGTGGGTCTGCCTGCCTCAAGTATTCCCCACTCTAATCAAACCTCCATTTCAGTCACTAAAGTGATTTTCCTAAAATGCAGGTCTGATTATGTCACCCCCCTAACTCAATAAACTCTAGTGGCTTCCTACTGTCCCCAGGTCAAATATAAAATGTTCTGGTTGGTATTCAAAATCCTTTATAATCTAGCCTCTGCTAGCCCTTCCAGTCTTTTTATACCTTATGTTCCAACATGTACATACCCTTATGTCCAGTGACCTCCTGGCTGTTCCAACAAGATACTCCATCTCCAACCCTGGGCATTTCCTCTGGCTGCCTCCATGTCTGGAAAGCTCTCCGTCCTCCAAACAGACTACTAATTTTCCTGGTTTCCTTTAAGTCCCAACTAAAATCCCACCTTTTACAAGAAGACTTACCTAACTCCTAATTCCAGTGCTTTCCCTCTTCGAATTATTTCCTATTTATCCTGTATTTTGCTTGACTTATATATATTTGTTCGCATGTTATGTTATCTCTCCCAAAAGCGTCTGGCACATAATAGATGCTTAATAGATGTTTACTGAATGAATGAATGAATGAATGAATGAATGAATGAATGAATGAAATCTTTTGACCCAGGGATCTGACTGCAAGTCTTCTTCCCCAAGGAGGTAAGTGATCAAAAGAAGGATCCATACATGCTCAAATGTTAGTAGCAAAGAACTGAAAACAAAGTTAATGTCCTTTAATTAAGGAATGGCTAAAAAAAACTGTAGTACATTAATACAATGGCATAGAATGTCCTAGAAGCTATGAGTATGATGACTACAAAGAAGCATAAATGAGAAATATATATACAATTATAATAGAAAAAAACAAGAAAAAATGAGGAAAAAATGAATCTTAATGACCAAGTTTGGCCCCAAAAAAAGCAACAAGATAATGTACTTTCCTCTCTTTGATGAATTACGGAATACTGCATCTAATATCAGACTTGGCTGATGTGTTCATTTTGCTGAACTGTTTTTATTTTTCTCTTTATTTTTTAATTCTAATAGATGAATCACTGGGAGGGACATGAGGAAGGATATATCAAGAGATGAAAAGCATGTAAAAATAAGAGATAACAACATTTAAAAGACATCTCAAAGATTTAAATTAGGGAAGCAATTGACATTCAACCAACTTCACTTCCTGAATGAACTCCCTCGAAGTTGAGACCTTCAGCAAGGGTAGGGAAGAAACAAGGTTGAAAGAGAACAAGTGCCCTCTATGGGTTATGCCACCTAATTTTAAATTATATGACAATCACTGTTACATATGAATTTTTTTTAGTATGTTCTCTAACCTAATTTTAGTTCCTTTTTAGGCCTTAGGTTACTAGAGTCCAATTTACGGTTATAGTAAGAAAAAACTGGGTCTCAGTGATGTATCAGTGCTCACTTATTGTCATTTCAGGTCCTCAGTGAAAAATATTTGAAAAGCACTAAGTAACCCAGAAGCAAAGCAGACCTAAAAAGGCCATTCTATAGAACAGCCATGATCATCCCTATGCAAATGATAGATTAGAGATAGAGATAGAGATAGCCCCAGGCTCTTCTCTGAGTTTCAGTCCTGTTTCACCACTTAAGTACTAGATACTTCACAATGGATGTCCCAGACATCTCAAAATCAAAACATTCAAAACAAGATTCATTACCTTTCACCAAAACTTCACTATTTCTGTCTAATCTATCACCATGTTTCTAGTGTTTCCAGTTGTTAAACCCAGCATTAATCTCTACCCTTCATTCTCATTCACTCCATATATCCAATCAGTTGCCCTAGTCTTGCCATTTCTGCCTCCGCAACCTCTCTCCTGGCACAGCCTGCACTTTAACTCAGGTCCTTGTCACTTCTTACCTAGAATATTCCAATGGCCTACGAATGCATTTCTCTGTCTCATGCCTCTCACTATTCCAGTCTGTCCTCTACACAGCTTCCAAGCTGATATTCCTTAGTGACTATGTCACTACCCTACTCAATAAATTCCTGAGGCTCCTTATTACCTCTAGGATCAAATATAAATGACTTTTTAAGCCCTTCACAATCCTATCCCAACATATCTTTCCAGACTCATTTACTGCTTCCCTTCCCATACTCTAATTAATATAACCTAACTGGCTTTTTAATTTATTTTAAATAATATCTTATTTTTCCTCAATCACATATTAACGCAGTTTCTAACATCTGTTGTTGTTTTTTGTTTTAAGCTTCAAATTCTATTCCTCCCTCCTCCTCTCTTCCCTCTCTGAGATGGTAAGCAAGCTGCTATAGGTCATGCATGTACAATCATGTAAAACATAAACTCTACATACTATATCAACCAGCTGCCTCATTGGTTTCTGATAGCTTTTCAAAGAAATCATCTGAATTTGTGAAAAATACTTCACAAAAAAAATTTTCAAAACGCAAAATAACTTGCACGAAAAAGAAATTCTAGGGCTGGGTTTTTTTTTAATTTAAATGTCACACCTTACAAAAAGAGAATGATAGGGTACAAGTTATATTTTTTCTCAAACCATTTAATAAATGATTGTTGCTTGATTCTTGGTCAGATGACATGATTCCTATCCATTTAAAACTCCATTGCTCTGTTCTTTTGACTTTGCATCTCATGAAGAGAGGGCTTCACACGATGAACTGATCAAGGCGAAATAAAATTTCTGTCACCGAAACAAATCAGACTCGCGTATTGGTAACTTCTGATATGTAAGAGTTTCCGTCAGTGGAGCTCAGCGGAGAAGCACCTACGCGGTTCTGTTAGTTTCTAAACGAGACAGACACCTCTACTACTCAGCTTTTTGCTTAGTTTGTCTTTCTAATGGAAAAGTAAAAATTCAAAAAACTTTGCTGCTTTTTTTTCAATAGCAGCAACATTAGACGGAAGCAAACGTGAATCAAGAAAGCAATATTTTGTGTTAATAGGGAATACGCTTGTGATGACTTTGGGATAGTGAATTCCTAGGTAAAGAAATGCCCTTTATCAGTATAGGTCAGTAAATGATCTGCAACTTAAAAGAATATGATTGTTGACAGATATCATATACATATATATATATATATGGGGGGGGGAGGGAGGAAGGAATCTACGTCTTATTAGCTTTGAAGCCAGTTCTCTCTCCACTATACCACATAGCCTCTCTTTTGTGTTAATGTAATGATAAATATTTGAAAATGTGTTCAAATATATTAAGATGCTATTCTTGAAGTTTAAGAATGATATATATACATATACGTACACATATATATGTATATATATTTTTTATCTATTTCTTCACAGAGCAAAGGTTTCAATAATAACAGTAATAGCTAACATATTTACATGTAGATAGATATTATGTGTTATATATCTATAAAGGGAACGGAGAGTCCAACTGTACTCTTCCCTCATCAAATCTCAAATAGAATTTTGTCATCACTTTGGGGCACCGTGGTTCAAGAAGATGGAGAATGCCCTGAGCAGGACAATGGTGGCTGGCAAAAATAGTTGCCTAACACAGTATCTCTTCCCTGCAACTTCCTTTCTTTCTCTGTTGGAGAATCACACATTTCATGCTGCTACCCTTTTTTTCCCCTCTCTTTCACAAATCAAAACTCAGTTAATTCTACCTCGGGAAAATTTTCATATATACATATATACACACACGCACGCACACACACATGCATCTTTCTTTTCCTCCTTCCTTTATCCAAATTTTTGCCCAGTTACAAGAAAATCTTGCACTTTATTCCACTTATAAAGCCCCTAAACAGTCCTAATCAGAGCTGATACATATGGAAGTAATGTTTGTGTAAAGCCTATATAATCAAAAGAAAAGATTTGTTTTGAAGTTAAACCAAAGTAAAATTCAGTGTCCCAAACAAGTGAAAAACAGATCAAGTACTCTTATTGTCCCTTTAAAACTAAATTCTCAATATTTTGAAAAAATGAAAATTTTTAATTCAAATTGGTTTTCTACACAGGGATTGGTGGTCGGGTTCAATAGACTGATTTGAAAAAAAGTGAGAAAAGGCTAATTATATTAACAAGCAAATATTTAAACTCCATTTTGATAGCAGTTAACTACTGGAGAAAGTCTTTTTTCTTATTTTTATTAACATGTTCAGTAATAAAGTTACAACATTTTCAGATGAAATGTTAAAAATTAAAATCACAGAATCCCAGAAATTGAGAGTTAGAAAGGACTTCAGTGATGATCTATCCAGTCTAACCTATACACAAATGGAATCCCCATTATTACATACCCAACAAGTTACCATCCAGCTTCTGCTTGAAGACCTTCCAGGATGGAGAAATCTACCACCTCTCTAAGCAATCCACTCTAGTTTTGGACAGCCTCTGATTTTTAAGAAGTTTTTCCTGACCAAGTCTAAATTTGCCTTCTTGTAACTTATATAGCATTCCTGGTTCTGCTTTCTGGGGTCAAACAGGACAAGTTTAATCCCTTTTCTGCATGACAGTATTAGTCATGAGAACAAACCCCAAAGTCTAAAATAGTTTTAGAAAAAAATTTATTTGGTCATTTGGTAGAGGAGGAAATCCAGAAGAAGCCTCACCTCCTCAGTCTCTACAAGCTATATTATATAGTGTTTCAGAAACGAACACTAGTAGAGATTTTGAAGAAAGGGTAGTAACCACACAAGATCCATTAAGATGTATATCAGTAAGTATAAACATTCAAATTTGGGGGACCCAAAACATAAGCATCAGATGTATCCAAGACCTGGATGGATTCCAGGTCTTGGAGTTAGTTGGTCTAGAGCTATCCAGCTTCCCTGGGAACATCTCTGAGATCAGCCAATTTCTAGCCACATCAAGTTAGTTTCAAACAATATTAATAAGCAAGGTTTTCTGAAAATAATAAAATAATTTTTTCTATAACAGACCTTCAAATATTTGAAGATAACTCATGTCATGCCTGAGTCTTCTCCAAGCTAAACAAATCTAGTTCCTTCAACTAGTCCTCATATGATATGAAGTTCAGGTGGTTGCCCTCCTCTGGACATTCTCCATCTTCTCGAATCATGGTGCCCAAAGTATTCATGATGTTCTAGATGAGATATGATGATGGTAGAGTATGTTGGGATTATCACTTCTATATTCTCAGAAGCTATGTCTCTCCTACTGCAGCCTAGCACTGCATTAACCTTTTTAGGGGGGCTGCCATATCACACAGTTGACTCATATTGACCTTACAATCCATTCAGACTCCCAGATCTTTTTCAGAACTACTGTGTAACAATAGTTCCCCCATATTAAGCTAGGTGACTCAGCAGATAGAGCAATGAGCCCAGAGTCAGGAAGACCTGAGTTCAAATCCAGCCTCAGATACTTATTAGTTGTGTGACCCTGGGCAAATCACTTAAGTTCTATGTGCCTTAATCCACTGGAGAAGGAAATGGCAAACCACTCCAGTATCTTTGTCAAGAAAACCCCAAATGGGGCCATGATGAGTCAGATATTACCGAACAATAATAATCTTATACTTGTAAAGTTGACTATTTGGGCCCAAGTGTAAGCCTTTATGATTATTGCTAATGAATTTCATTTTTTAGATTCAACCCAGTGCCTTAAACTCTCAAGATCTTTTTGGATCCTGTCATCCAGCTTTGTGCTGGTATAAACCTTTAACCTACAGTATAGGGCCAAGCATGGATTCCTGAAATACCTCACTGGAGGCCCACATACACAGTTACAGGGGATGAACCAGTGACACAGAGATAACATAGAGAATATGAAAAAGAGTCTATGAACAGTTTTAGGGTTTTAGTGGAAGCTGCTGGAAGATAAAAGAAAAGGTATAATGACCAAGTAGACCAAGTAGAACAAGGAATCTGAAAATAGTCATTAATATATCAGGTTAAGTTTTATAAGTGCTTTCCTCAAAATATCCATTTGATTTAGAAAATGTGAGTATTATTCTCTACTGATGATCAAAGAGTTTAAATGACTTGACCAAAGGTGATACTAGTTAATGCCAGAGTCAGGACTTGGACCCAGGTCCTTTGGCTTCAAATTATGATGATGATAACTAACATTTATATAGCATTTAAAGGTTTACAAAATGTCTTACTTAAATTATCTCATTTGATTCTAATAACAAATCTGAGTTATTAACACCTGAGGCAGGTGCTTTTATTATTCCTAGTTTACATATGTGAAAAATGAGGCCCAGAGAAGTCAAATTCACTCAACATCACACAGCTAGTAAAAATGTGAGGCAAGATTCAAACTTAGGTCTTCTTGACTCCAAGTCCAGCACTTTATTGATCAATCAGCAATGCTCTTTCCACTACAAGAAGTCTACAGATCTGTTTTCTAACTTCAGCTCCCCAATGTTCTGTGGTTTTCAACAAACAATTTTGCTAATTTAGCCAAATGCTTTTGGAAATAGTAGGGACAAGGATCATATTACCAATTACATAAGAATGATAGTTAGATTAAGAATTTATGAGCTGTATGCTCAGGACCACTACCACTCCTACCACTCAGATGTTGTCTGTGCTCCCTCAATCCAGTGATGGTGCTGACCTTTCCTCTGAACTAGTGAATGTAATTAAAAGTAGGATTGCTTGGGCAGAGCCAAGATGGTGGCGTAGAAGCAGCAAAGCACCACAGCTTCCACACAAACACGCTAAAAAACTCATAAAATGGGTCTCTAAAAAGATTTTCAAGCTCCAAAACTCTCCAAAGGACAGAAAGAACATCTGTTGCTACAGGCAGCCCAGCAGGGGCAGTAGGCAGGGCTCTTCGCAGCAGTCTGGGAGCCAAGGCCAAAACCGGGCTGGCTCAGGCCCTGGGGCATCGGGCGGGGAGCCGCTTCTATAGGAGAGCAGATCAGCTGCACTGGAGGCACAGTTACCACATTTATCAGGCCAGAAGACAAAAAGGCTAAGAGAAAGGTCACTGGATTTTGCTAACTGGGGAGGAGAAGAGCAGGTCCAGCCAAACTGCTCCCAGGGAAAGGAAGCAGCAGGAGGCGGCTGAAACAGCAGGAACGGAGCAGCAGCGGCTTCCACTGGGCTGCTTCAGAGCCCTTGGCCTGCAGATAGCAGGGGGGCTGACGCGATCCATTGGGGCCAAGGGCTCTTGCGTT
>JAQQSW010018346.1:0-11262 GCA_028646575.1 Pseudocheirus occidentalis | reverse complement strand
AAAAAAATAAACTTTAGCAACAGAATTCTTGGAGGAGCTTAGAAAAAGTTACTGCTTCCTTTCTGCCATCTTAGCTCTTCCCTTTCCTTCCTTCTTCCTAACTTAATTTAAAATATATCCTTTCAGTTATGCATTCATGTTTTTCTTTGTATCTTGTTTATCTATTTGTCTTCCTGTCTGTCTATTCATTTGTGTATTTATCTGGTTTAGGACACCTTTATGATACCAGTCTCAATTTTTCTTTTTTTTCTTTTTAGATTTATACTTGAATCTTTTCTCTCCTTTACTCACTCACTTATCAATCTATTTATCAGTTCAAAAAAGCATGTGTTTATTAAGGGTCTACTGGGCATCTGTCCCTATGATATGTACTAGAGATACAAAGACAAAAAAAGACAAAAAACCAAGTCCAATTGCTGTCCACAGCCAAATCTTGTTGATTCTCCCTGCATAACACTAAAGAAGGTCTTTCCCTTCTTTTTATTCTCATAGTCACCATGCTGCTTCAGTCATTCTCATTGGCACTATTGCAACAACCAGGTAATTAATTGTCATGAGGCCAGCCATTCTTCCTTCTACTCCATCTTCCAAACTACTGCCAAATAATATTCTTGAGGCAGAAATCTGATTGCCCCGTATTTGCTCAACAAGCTCCCATCTGCTTCCTATTTTTTCTAAGACAAATCACAAACTCAAGTTTGGCACTTAAGGTACTTCACTGTCATTTTTTCCTACTTATTTGATATGACTGTTCTTTAAACCCTCAATAGTCAAACTGGCCCATTTTCTATCCATCAAAAGCAATATCCTTTTTCCTCTTTTAGATTCCATAGCTTCCTTCAAGGTGTGGGCCATTGCTATCTGCTGTGGGAACACCTTCCTGATACCTAGAGTTGTCCATATTTCCCCCCTTCTGAAACTACCCCAAACTGACTTATCTCTGTGTGCATTGCCAGCCCAAGTGAATAGAAGAGATAGGTATTGAGGACAATGGCTGTTTCTTCATTGTCTTTTCATCTTCAGTATCTAGGACTGTGCTTTCCACATAGTATGTATTTATCAAATATTTGTAGTAATGAATTAAGTCAATATGAATTTCTTTTCAGTTTCCAATCACTAGTACTTGAGATGGACCCAGTTCTCTTGGCTCCTAGTAAAGGCTGCTGTTGTTGTATCATGTTGAAAGTTACGGAGAGTTGCAAACAAAATATACTTTATTGCTATCCTTCTAAACACTTTCCATCACTTTCATCTAGAGTTTCCATATGTTCACTGGTCACAGAAGGATATAAGAAAGGGGAAAAAATCTTGGTTTTATCAGGGATTCTTAACAACTTCAGGGAAAAGTGTTTGGGGAATATTATGTCTTCAAACGTCTTTATCTTCACTAACCTACAAATAACATTTAATGTTTCCTTAAGTTATGAATAAAGACACCTATGACTATAACACAATGATTTTGCTTGTCTGAAAAAGAGTACTGGTTTAGAGAGCAAGTCATCAAATTATCCGCAAAGTTTGAGATTTCAGATGGACCTTACCAGCCATTGGACTCAACATAAAAGTGATTCTCCCCTAATCACACTTCTGACAAGTAGCTGACAAGTCTCTCCTTTAAACCTCCATTAAAGAAGAAACCACAACTGCTCAAAGTAGAGTCCTTCATAAGCTGGCTTTTTCCAGGCTTTCTAGTGTTCCTAGACCTTGCCTCTCTCCATGTGTATGATTTGGGGGCCCTTGTCTCTTTTCTTTTCCTTGTACTCTATGACACATTATAGCACAAAGCTTGCCATTGCTTCATCTACAGACCTTTGCTATTCTCCTTCCTTGTCATTGGCTCTTTCTCATCTCTGTTTCCAGACTTTCCTACATGCCTTCTGGTCTCAGGCAGAATTCTGCTTTTTTTCAGACTTGTGTACAGTTTAGCTGGTCTCTATCTTGCATGTTGAGTACTGTTTTCATGTTAGCACTTTCATTGGAAGGCCAAGTCCCTTGAAAGAAGGGGCTGCTTTTCCCTTTCTTCATATCTCAGTAGTTTACTTAGGACCTGACACATGTAAGTGCTTAATAAATGCTTTTTGATTTAAGCACTGCAGAATTTCAGTACTTAGACATATTTCCCCAGAATATTCTCCTCCATGAATGTCCCTACTTCTTTCAAATGATCCTCATGCTGACACTTACCAAAGATTTTTCACAAACCTGCTTCTCCTCTTCTGATAATTCCCCAACTTATTATCATCCTTTTTTTTAAACTGTGGATCCCCAAACTTAAGAGAGCACACTAGCTCCAGATGCCCTTGTGATTGTTTCCTTCCTACATGATGATTATTTCTCCTCTGGAGTCACAGGTCTAGGAATTCAGGATTTAAAGGAACATTCAAAGACAGAATACGGTGAGATCCAGGGTTTGTACTGAAATGTGTATATTCCCTTGGGGGACAAGCACATCTGAAATAACCTAGAATTGAATTATCCTTTTCTGCTTTAGGGAGAGGTAGCTGAGTGAGCATGAAAAACACTATGATAGGGAGAAGAATTGGCCTCTTTTGGGGTTATCTGTAGTCAGCCTGATGCTGAGTGAACAGTGACTCACCTGAAAACTAGTCTATTCTTGGCATACTGGGAACTGGGATCTCCTAAACAACTTGAAGACCAGGCAGAAACCTATGATAAAGGAAATTTAGAGGAAAAAATGTCACCAGGATTCAAGATGAATATAGATACAGCTGACGCACACCCTTGAATAGGATTTTACTCTGAGAATAACTTATCTTTTTTGTAACACTTCAAAGTTGGCAAATTGTTTTCATCATATCTTCCCAATAGGTTCAAGAAGTATAGAATATGAACAGACTTAAAACCCCAAGAAAGAAAAGAAAAAAAAGCAATGTGTGCAATATTTAGAACATGGCTTACAGAGTAAGATAATTCTGGGTTCAGGTTCTAGACTTAAAATGTACCAATATGTGACCCAGGGAAAGTCACTGACTTCCCTTGGGTCTTCCATCAACCCTAAAAGTAGAACTTACAAATATACAGATATGTGCCAATGAAAGGAGTTTCCATCCAGAGACCTTCCACTCTTGGTAAAATTATGTGTTGAAAATCACTACTTCCCTTCCTATATGCCAACAAGGAAAAAAAATCAACATGCACATATTAAGTGTTTGTGAAATACCAGACACTATTCTAGGCCCTGGGAATACAGAGACACAAGTACGTATCCCTGTCCTAAAGAAGCTTACACTATAGGGCTGGGAGAAGAAGCAACATGCTTACAGAAAAGAATTTGAACACGCCCACATAGGTACACACATGCTTAAATGCACATACATATTTAAAATGAAAACTTTGGTTTGTGCTTGGCACATATTAGGTTCTTAATAAATTATTATTAATATTTATTACTGTGGGAATCAGGAAAAATTATTACATACAGAGATATTTCAACCTAACCTTTCAATGAGCTAGAGGTGCCAAGAAGGAGCAGTGAGGAGGAAACATTCCAAGCAAGTGGAAGGGGAAGGGTATTGCCTCGGCAAATGTCATGAGGAGGAAGATGGAGTGAGGTATATAGGGAAGAGTAAATAATAAAAATACACAAGGTTTTTAAATTAGCCAAATGCTTAAAATATGATTTTTTATTGAGAAGCATTATAAAAAGGTATGATTTTAAGAGTTGGGAATATTGAGACAGAGACTTTAGTTGACTTGATGAAGATCCCATGACTTATAAGGGACTGAAGGAGGATTCCCACTCATGTCTTCCAACTGCTAAGTGCAGCATTCTATGCACAATACCTCCTAACTGCTTTTAATCCAAAAAGTTGATCCTTGGAAAGGGCAGGTGCTTTCCCATAGTCACACAACTAGGATATCTCAGTCAAGGCTTCTGTCCAATCCACTAGGACAAATAAAAGTCCCCTTAAATTCCCTCCAGCAGTATTTGAGGTTTGATCTTGCAGAAGCCATGCTGGTGTGTAGCAGCAGGGCAATTTAACCTTTGCAAGGCACACTAGAACAGAAACACCCCAATAACTCTATGGAAAGCTCTTCTGGAATTCCTACAATATGGAGCTTGTCAGATCTTTCACCACAGAGGCTGACTGAGCTGCTCTTTTTTATTGATATTACCTTTTGGTGAGAGGCAATGGGTCATAATCAAGAGGCTGTAGGATGCAGTGAGAGGTAGTGGGTTTTCATTCCTTGGTGCTCTCCAGTCAGGACATGGCTGAGCACATACCAGATATCACAGAGCAGATTGTACCTCTCCTGGCTAACAAGGCCCTTGGGTTTCTGAGAGTAGAGAACAGAGTCAGGGAGATCGGTGGTCAATCTCATCTCTGCCACATAACATTCCTGGAACCCCAGTTAAAGTTTTTATTCCTCTGCTCCTACCTCAGGAAAAATCCAAGACAACAAATAGAAAAGCATGTTCACAGAGGGAGATTTCTCAACAGGAATTAATTTTCTACCACAACTAAATCAGTGTGTGTGTGTGTGTGTGTGTGTGTGAGAGAGAGAGAGAGAGAGAGAGAGAGAGAGAGAGAGAGAGAGAGAGAGAGAGAGAGAGAGAGAGAGAGAGAGAGAGCAAGCAGACTGAGGCAATGCTTAGATAGTGTAAAGAAACTGTATGCAGCTGTGAGGAGGGGTCCAGGGCTATATGAAGGGATGAGACATTTGGTGGTGAAAGCACATCAAGATGATGAAAAAAATTTCAGAGCACGTGGAAGGCCTGCAAGAATAGATTCACCTTTTTGATGATTTGCCAAAGGCCTGGTTAAGATTTCTCCCAGGTCTCTGGGGAAGCAATTGTCTCTCCTGAAATCTGCCTTCATAGTCTCTGTCACCATATTTGCTCCTAGCATACTTTCCATACAGAAAACCGGCCAAGATTCTGATTTCATTATCACGGCTGAAATGTGGGTACTTTATATCAAACACAAATACATGGGGAAAATGTTATTTTGAGTCAGTTATTTTGAGCACTTAAAAAAATCAGGCATTTGGGACCCATAAATATTCATGAGTGCAAATCAAATATTATAGTTATCATCCAAATTATGTGATGCAACATGCTTTAGGAAGAAAATTGGGGGAAAATACTATTCAGTTGAGCTTTCTTCATGAAATGTGCACTTTCAAAAGGCACGATGGGATCCAAGGGACTTCGAATCTTCTTGAACTAAGAATAAAGAAGACACATCTCTCTCCAAATGGCCCTGTTTTCTAAGAAGGGATAGAAGTTGGCTTTGGTCATGGAAGCTTTCTCCCAAGAATTTTTGTGCTTACCCTGATCTATCTCCAGAGCAGAGTTGAAATCTGGAAAGAACAGTGCAGGAAATGAATAAAAGTCAAGGAAAAAGCAGACACAATGGTGAATTCCATATGGATTTACTTTAGAGAAGGAAGAAGGCAACACCAGTCAACATGCTGGAATTTTAAAAGAGTAGGAAGGTCAGCCTATACAGGTGATTCAAAAGCATCATTGCAAAGTAGAATAGCTGAGGAATTAGGGGTGAAGGCCTGTAGGCTACTCCAGGGGTAACTACTTTGGGACCTCTTCATTCCTTGGTTGGATTTCTTGTTTTTGCCTCTAGTCATAGAGCCACTTTAATGTGAACCTTCTATTTGGGTGGGGCTTTAGGCCTGAAAAGAAAATTTGGTGACCATCCAGATATCTATCCCAGGGAATTCTCCCCACCTCATCCATCTTATTCTTCCCTTTCTTTGTCCTGTCAAAGGCAGTAATGTCAAGTCTAAAAATGTTTCTTCACTCCATGGACTAGTACTTACTTAAGAGTTCAGGGATATCAATGTCCTGAATTCCCCCAGGAGATTTTTTTTTATTTCCCGCCCAATCCCATCTGTCACAGTGACTGAAGCTATGGCATTGTGTATATGTGTGTTGGAAGGCTCCTTCTAAGATCAGTTTTTTCACTCAGGAGTCATACTTCAGGCAAAGCCTACACTTCTTCACCTTATTTTACTCTGGGGTGAAAAATGCCAATTAAAGCTCTGGCCTCAAGTTAATTATTAATTGTTCATAAATTGGTTTTAGAAGGAATTATGAAAAGACATAACAGTTAAAATAGCATTGCCTTTCAGTGACTTAGAGCTACAAGAAAATATCAAGTAAACAACACTGAATCACAGCAATTTTCAAGGGTAATTAGTGATCTAGCATTTATTTAACCACTACTAGTATTTGGTTCCACACTAAGTGCTGGATGTACAAAGAAAGAGCAAAAACCATTAATGCCCTCAGGGTACTTATAATACAACATGAAGGAACCTGTAGTTCAGTTGGGGAATCTTAATGTCTCTTGGCATCAGGCACATATACTGAGAAAAGTATTTCAGGGACACAAGGGGACTGTATTATGATTACTTGCTTACTGGAAGAAATGAAGGGGTATATAAACAATAATTGGGAGCCAGTCTTTCTATTTGAGGATATGGGAAAATTGTGTATAACTTACTTCTTAATTTTACATTAAGGAAAATAAAGAATCCCTAGTATAAAGGGGGAAAAATCCAAGGAGAAAGATAAGAAGTAAAAGATTCAAATTAATTTGAGGTAAAGGAGTTCCAGTAGAAAGCAGTTGGAGAGTCAAACAACATCAATATCATATCATAGCAAATGTGAATCATTGAAGCTCCACAATACGTCTGACGTTTCCCATGAAGAGGAGAGATAGACCTTCTGAAGAAGGAATGACTTTCTATTCCATGGAACCAAAATATTTTTGAATAGGATCTACCATATTTAATGAAAACTACTATTGAACTCAGAGACCAAAAGTTTTCATTAGAAGGCAATGACCCTCTGGATGAGAAGGTTGGAGAAGGCCCTGACATGGCCTTCACATTTCTTTTAAATTTATCAGGATCACACATCAAAGATATGAAGGAGATTCTGCCAAGAGTGATGAATAATGCCAACTCCTACCCACTTCTGGTGATTCATGTGAGGACAGCATATATGACTTGAAAAAGAATTGGAAGGAATCTCTAAGGAGATGAAAGTTCTGGTCAGGAAACCAAAGAAATTGTCATCATAGGTGCTATTTTCTTGTCTTCTTCCAGTTAAAGGTTGGTACACTGAAAGAGATAGTATGTTATGGAAAGTGAAATTTGGCTCTAGAGATGATTTAAACAAGTGACATTTAGATGATGGCTCAAGATACTGGAGTGATGGGCTTTTTGGCTAGAGAGAGGGTACATCTCATGAATACATTTTACTGAAGAAGGATTGATTTGAACATAAGGGCTACAAAATGAAAATGAAGGTTGGAAGAGAAAATGTCCCAATAAATCTACAAATGTGGATACAGAGATAATCAAATAAGCCAGACCAAAACACAATGGGAGAAGAGATATCCATTAATATACCAGGGAAAGGGATTTAGAAAGCAGGTTGTAAATAATACTCATAGTTCTATGTCTTTAAGCACAAAATTCATGAAATTTAAAGTAAATTCTGATTTAAGCCATGGAGTTAAATAGAACCTCATAGGTATCATTAAAACCAGAGAAAATATATTCATTCAAGAATCATCAAACATAAGATGGAGTTGGCTAGGATGTCAGTCTGAACAATCCAACAACTACCAGGAATTACATTTACCAGGAACAACCCTTCTCACATTTTAAGGCATCCCATGGTGAAAAAATCAGTAGACCATGAAGGAGATCATTCCAGTATTTGAACAGTACCTGTTTAGAAAGACAGCTTTAGTTAGATTCCAAAGATCAATATCTGACTTCAGACTCCAAGACTTAATAAGCATGTGGTCCTGATTCAACTCACTAAGCTAGAATTTCCTCTTCTACAAAATACAAAGCTTGCATTACCTACATTATCATTTCAGTGAGGAAAGAATTTTGTTCATTTTAAGGAATTAAATAATATAAAGTACTATTTAATGTGAATGTAGTTTCCACAGTATTTAGTAATAGATAGATGGATGTTACTGATAAATAAATAGATAGATAGATAGATAGATAGATAGATAGATAGATAGATAGATAGATATTATTTCTCTAAGGATCCCACATTCTAGTAAAGAAAGCAGATAAACTCATAAGTATGAAAACATTTATTGACAATGCCTTGAAGGCCTTTCTAGCCTTACCTGGACACTTCAAGAGCCACGAGTTAAATAACTAGGACTTATAGATATGAGGAGAAATGTGTGTGGATTACTCATTACTTATTCATTTTCTAAAAACTAGATTAACATTCATTCTATCATTATCATTTAAAAGGAAACAATGAAGTAATTTAATTTCTTGGATGTTTTTTTCTGTCCAATAATCAGTGTTTCTCTTCCTGAATGTTACTTCCTCAAGTCATGAAAATTAAAATTTACTAAAAAATGGAAAAGCTAATATTTGGCTTCTGAAAGACACTGAAAGATAAACTCACATACCAACAAACAAATAGTAGTTGACTCTCCAATTAAATGTTATTTTTTTAAATTTGACTATGAAATAATTTTACAAGTACATTAAAATATACTGGCATCTTAAGCAGTACTTTCTCTGTCCCTCTCTGTCTCTCTGTCTCTCTCTCAAAATATACTGGCATCTTAAGCAGTACTTTCTCTGTCCCTCTCTGTCTCTCTCTCTCTCTCTCCCTCTCACTCTTACTCTATCTCTCTCTCTCTCTGTCCCCTTCTGTCCCTCTGTCCCCCTCTCTTTCTCTCTCCATCTCTTTTTCTCTACTTCTTTCATAAGCTATCCTCTGAGGATTGCCTTATTTGTCTAGAGACTTTAGTATTAATGACAATAAGTACACAGGTAAAAATATCAGTCTCTCCCTTTTCTAAACTTTCACTGATGCAAGACTCTTTCTTGGTGCATGGTTTCTATCTACCATAAGCTTTGGAAAGGTGCATCTTGAAGGATTCATAATTCTTTATTTATAGAAAGGAAGAGATCTGTTGGCTATGGGAATAATTCATCTGATTTCATAGAGATGCCTTTTTTCTTTTCTTTTTTTTTTTTGCTTTTTTTTGGAGGGCATTTGGGGTTAAGTGACTTGCCCAAGGTCACACGGCTAGTTTTTTGTGTTAAGTGTCTGAGGCTGGATTTGAACTTAGGTACTCCTGACTCCAGGGCTGGTGTTCTATTCACTGCACCACCTAGTCGCCCATTCTTTTCTTTTTTTTAATAAGAAAAACAATAAAAATTAAACTTATTTGGAAAAGCACATAAAATTGTGAAAAGATAGAAATAGGCAGTTTTTAGATTAAAAACATTTAAGCTATCTGTAGTCATATAAAAAAGCTCTAAACACTATTGATTAGAGAAATGCAAATTGAAACATCTCTTGGGTACCACCTCACACATATAAGGATTGACTATTGTGACAGAAGAGGAAAATGATAAATGTAGGAGAAGATGTGGGCAAATTGGAACACTACTGCATTTTTGGTGAAATTGTGTACTGATCCAAACATTCTGGAGAATGATTTGGAACTATTTCAAAGAGCTATAAAACTGTAAATATCCTTTGATGCAGCAATACCACTACTAGGTTTGCATCCCAAAGAGCTCATAAAAAGGGGAAAAGAATCTACATGTACAAAAATATGCTTAGCAGCTTTTTTAGTGATGACCAAAAAGTAGAAATTGAGGCGATGCCCATCAACTGGTAAATGGCTGAACAAGTTATGGTATATGAATATAAATGAGATGCTATGGTTCCATAAGAAATGATGAGCAGGTGGATTTCAGAAAACTCTTTAAAGATTTACATTAACTAATGCTGAGTGAAGTGGTCAGAACCAGGAAAATATAGTGCACAGTCACAGCAATATTGGATGATGATCAAATATGATTGACTTAGCTCTTCTCAGTAGTACAATGATCCAAAACAATGCCGAAAATTTCATAATGTAAAATGCTATCCACAACTAAAGGAAGGATGGGGAAGTCTGAATGCAGATCAAAGCGTTCCCTTTTCCCTTTTTTCTGATTATCCTTTTACAACATAACTAGTGGGCAAATATGTTCACTATGATTCTACATCTATAACATATGAGATTTTGTACTATCTTGGTGAAGTAGGATGGGAAGGGAAGGGAGAGAAATAGATGAAGGGGAAGGGGAAGAGAGAGAAGGAGGAAACAATGGAACTCAAAATCTTATATAAGTGAATTTGAAAACTACCTTCATATGCTTTTTGAAAAAAAAATGAGATACTGTTAAGTGGAAAAATAGAATAATAAAAAAATGTATTAACAGAAAGAGGAAAATAAAACAAGAAAACATTAAAAAGCACATCAAGTGTTGTGCAACAAAGCAATTTAGGAAGTCTGTCTATTCCAAATAATGGACAACATTCTAAATATAAAGCACTGACTTGCCTTCTGATAGAAACAGTGAGTAGGATCTTCTGTGACTTAATAAGAAATGAATGCTTGAGGATTAATATGAAGATCTAACAATTTTATTCATTTTAAGTTTCTAAGTGTTTAGTGTAAATTAGAACTCGAAATTAATGCAAATAAAATACTTGTTGAGTTATTGTTTGCCTACCTAATGAAACTTAGACAGTTTTAAATTCAACCAAATAGTTAACACTATGAGATTACTTTGTTCTCTTCACCATAGACACATGTTATGGCAGCAAACATTTCTAGTAGAAGATTCAATCTAGAACTTTGAACCAAAATGGAACACAACTAAGTAGAATTGTTTCTTGAGTCACTGTTCTGTATTTTGTCCTCTTCTTGGTGTGGAAAAATTTTGCATGACTTTTGAAATCAAGTCCAGAGTCTCCTTTGGGAGAGGAGAATATATTCCCACAGGATAAAGAGTTGGAAGTGTCAGGAGCCAAGATGGTGGCATAGAAGCAGCAAGAACCCACAGCGCCCACACTGCCACCCTGCGCACCCATAAAATTATGAGACCAGACAAAGTCTAGGATTCTCAGACTCACAAAAATACAGAGAACACATCTCTCACAGAAGGCAGCTCGGCAGCAGGGGCTCATCTTAGCAGCCAGGAGTGGAGGCTGGCACACCCTGAAGCTGAGACCTCGGCCAGGCCCGGGGCAGTGGGAAGGAGCTGAGCTGAGCTGAGCTAAGCCAGGCCAAAGCCAATCCTTAGAGATTCTACAGCCTCTGACACCTCCACATCTGCCAAGGCGTGAGGAACAGGATGGGAGAGAGGCAGCTCAAACCAGAACAGAGACTGGCCCACCTCAAAACTGGGCCATGGCCAGGCCAGGCCCCAGGGCATCCAAGA
>JAQQSW010018345.1:0-11263 GCA_028646575.1 Pseudocheirus occidentalis | reverse complement strand
ACAGGTCAGTGGTTTTTTTCAAGGAGATATTTCATATTGCTTTCTATATTTTCATTTGTTTGTAACTGTTTAATAGTATCTTAGTTTCTCAAAGTCATTAGCTTCTACTTGCTCCACTCTAATTCTGAAGGAATTATTCTCTTCAGAATGATTTTGTGATTCTTTTTCCATCTGGCAAATTTGACTTTTTAAGGCATTCTTCTCCTCATTGGCTTTCTGGGTCTCTTTTGCCATTTGAGTAAATCTATTTTTTTAAAGTGTTGTTTTCTTCAGTCAGGTTGTTGACTCTCTTTTCATGATTTTCTCACATCATTTTCATTTCTCTTTCCAATTTTTCCTCAAATTCTCTTATTTGCTTTTCAAAGTCCTTTGTAAGTTGATCTACAGCTTGTAGTAATCTTCATATTTCTTGGAAGCATTTGGTGTGGGAGTTCTGACTGTGTTGTCTTCCTCCCATTCCATGCTTTGATCCTTTTTGTCTGCAAAAAAGGATTCTAGAGTTTTATTGCTGTTCTTATTTTGCTTCCTTAGGGGATGCTATATCCCCCACCGGATTTGGCTTGCTGAAAGCACACACCAGGACCACCACCCAAGACCATGTTCCATATCTAGGCTGCTCAACACAGGAGCCCTTGGCCCTAATCAATTGTCTCAGCTCCTCCCCCCTGCAATTGGCAGGCCAGGAGCTCAGTGGAGGGAGTTGCTGCTTGCAACAAACCTGCCCTTCCAGCTGCTTTCTTGCCCTGGAAGCAGTTTGGCCAGATGTTTTTCCTCCCCCAAATTTAGCTTAAAAGTTTGAATTCCACTGACCTTTCTCTAAGCCTTATTTTTCCTGGGTTGATAAATGTGGAGATTTCCCCAGATGCTGCAGATCTGCTCTCTGGTAGACTCAAGCTGCAACTCCTCCCAACTGCCCTGGGGCCAGGCTGTGGTTTCAGGCTCTGCTGACCTCAGCTCCCAGCCTGTTGTGATGAGTCCCTCCTGCTGAGCTGTCTTCAGTGAGAGATGAGTTTTCTGTATTTTTGTGAGTTTGGGAGCCCTAAAATTTGTTTAGAGTCGTATTTTATGGGTATTTAGGGTGGCTGTGTGGGAGCTGTGAAACTGCTGCTTCTATGCCACAATCTTTGCTCCACCCCCTCAAATTGGTGGCATTTAGCCTGAAAAATATTCAGAGGACATAATTTAAATATAATTATTCCCCCTTCTTTTTTCCTCTCACACTTAAGTAAAATTCCACTTCCACTATACACATACACATATATACATATGTGTATACACACATGTATGTATGGGTGTATATATGTATTTATCTGATGTATCTTGGATATTCTCTGAGAAATTAGATATGTTTTTACATATTAACTTTTTGTGAATAAAATTTTCAAATTTATATAATTAAATACACATGCCACGTACTTGTATATATACTTACATGTATATACATATGTTGTCTATGTACTTAGGTAATCATATGGATTTGTTTTTACTGTGACTAACTTTGTTGAATGTTTTTTCTAATGTTGAAATATCTTTGCATGCCTGATATAAATTCAACTAGGTTATATGAATGGTTTAGAAGATGAATTCGTATAAACAATTTCATAAGATTTTATTTGATATTATTGAATTACCATTAATTAGAATATTGATATGTAATCCTTCTGTGCTTAACTCCAACCCAAGACCACTATCCTTTTCCTTTTAGGTATGAGGACTATATTTGTCTCATTGAAGGTGCTTTCTTTTTCAGTTTTTGAGAATGATTTGTGTGGGATGGATACTAATTGTTCTTTAAAAGTTTGAGAAAATTTTCCTGTGAATTCATTAGGGCCAGTTTTCCTTTATTCTGTTTTTTTTAACCATTTGGTAGTTCTAGTGGAGCTAATTCTATTTCCTTTTTTGAGCCTTGTATTACTTAAAATTTCTATATAGTGTTCTCTTCATTTGGGCATTTTATATGTTTTAAAGATATCCCTATATTTCTTTTGCATTTTCTCTTTTGTTATCATATCCTTGCATGGTAGATCCTGATCATTTTAGTTCTCGAGATTTTGTTGTGATTTCCCCTATTTCCCTTATTTTCACCATTTTCATTGGTTTTCTGCCCTCTTCTTTTTTTATTATGTTAGCTAATTGTTTACTAATTTTCTTAGTCTTTTCACAGCTACTATTTACATTTAAATATGTCTTCTAAATAGGATTACTAAAGAATGTACATTTTTTCACATTAAATGAAACTTCAAAAATTTGTCTATAATAATTGTATGTTTTCCCCATTTGTTTATCTTTTTTGTATGATTTATTCTTATTTGAGTGAGGGTCATTAAAGTCTCTGACTACATTACTCTACTTGAAATTTTGTTTTTTTTATTCATTTAGATACTATAGGGCTTGGGTCAGATAGGTTTAATTTTGATATTGATATGTTGAATGTAGTTTCTTTACTCACTCTCTCATTTTCTTATGTATTTCTATTAATATTGTTTTATCTAATAGCATGATGGCAACTCCATTCAGATTCCTATAAATATTCAAAGGTGATTGCCTTTTTCAGGCTTATGCCCATTTCAGGGCATGTCTCTTACATTATAAAAGTGGGTATTTCACTTTTATATTTTGAAGGTGGAGTGCCATCTCCAAACCCCATACCTCTTCCAAGTTTTGCTTTTTGTAGCAAAGGTGTAGCTATCTTTCCAGTCACCCACATTTACAACCTAGGAGTTATCCTTGCCTCATTTATGTATTCTTCACTGTTCACATATGGTCAATTATGTAGGCATGTTAATTCATCCTTTACAATTTTTCTCACATCCATCTTCTTCCTTTCATTTCACTCTAGTTAGAGACTCTATCTCCTCTTGTCTTTAATGTCTGACTGTTTACTAATTTGACCTCCATATAATCCTGTTTCTCATCTTTAATATCCTCTGCATAGCTAATGAATAGGTATTTGTAAAATATATATCTTACTATCTTACTCCACTATCAGAAATCTTCAATGACTCCCAATTGCATCTAGGAAATGGTTCAAAATCTTTACCCCAATATTTATACTCTCCATTATCTGAATTCAACATACCTTTACAGTATTATTTCATATTATTAATTATGTTATTATTAATATTAACTATATCATTAACATTCATTAATTACCCAGATAAACTAGTCTGGAACTTGTGGCATCCTATTTCCTCCCCCCTTGCCTTTATATGGATGTGCTCTGTGCCCTCCCCATATTGTCTTTCCTCATTTCCAAGTCTGAAAATCTCAACTTCACTTCAAAACACAAATCAGATGCTATTTTTGACATAGAATATAATATCTTTAGAGTTGCAAGAGAGCTTAGAGGTATAATTCCCTAATTACGCAGATGAGAAAATTGAGACTCAGAGAGATTGTCACTTTCCTACAGTTATGCAGATAGTAAATTGCATAGCTGGGGATTTTAATCTTTATCATGTGGATTTGGGGAAGCAATAGATTGGGGACAGAAACTTGACTGCTAAGTTTTCTTCAGAGAGAAGAGGTATAGAGCTAGAATTAAATCTAACTTCTCCCTTAAATATTATTAGGCTAATGGATGTGGTTTCCAGGACCAGTCTAACTTCTGATTGTTCTTTCATTATTTGGGAAGAGCAAAACCTCAAGCTTCATGTCCCAGGCTTTATTCTCTTCCCACCAAATATCAGTTCTACAATGAACACACATAGGAAGTAGCAAAGAATCCCATTTTTCAAGTCCACAGAAAAAAAATAAATGAGAGAGAATATAGGTAAAATGACATCTACCAGACTATACAATCAAAAAAGCTCCGCTTTGGGGAGCAAGATGTTTCAGATCCAAAAGAAAAAAGCCTAGATATGAGCCAAGGGGAAGTTCCTCAAACTCTAAGTGTAACAAGCTGGAGATAGGGACATGAAGGAGTTTGCTAGCTCCTCACATGTTGGTTTCTTCCCAGAATCTTATTTTCCCTGCAGCAACTTGCAGTGGAGCTGACACTGTCCACCTTCCCTCTCAAAGCTAGAAGCCATAAATGCCTGAAGGACAGAGATTTAAGAGACCTGAAAGAGATTCTCAGGCTGGAAAAGTACTAAATCTCCTCTCGTCCATTCTTGTAAACTCCACCCCACGTTTTACCCAGATACAGGGCATTGACCTCCACCACTGAGGACAAAAACCTATCCAAGTGGGAACTGGAACTCAGCTTACATTCTTACATCCTAATCAGGTAGTAGCTTTCTTTATGTTATTGTTCAGTCATTTTCAGTCAGATCTGACTCTTTGTGACCCCATTTGGGTATTTTTTGGCAAAGATATTGGAGCAGTTTGCCATTTCCTTCTCTAAGAAACTTAATAAATGTGTGTTAAATTAAAGTAAATTGGAGTATAATGAATCAAAAATTCTTTCTAATCTTTTGCTTCCATGATCTGTCATCCACAGTCACTAGGCCAAAAAATGAATGATTCATTTTGTTTTTTTCTTTGCTTTAAACATCTTTTTTGGATTATTTTTCCTGTTTCTTTTAAAATAATTTTCTTAAATGTTATACCCTACTGTCAAATTTGTTGATGTTTGAGAATATCTTTTTGTTTTTTCAGATATCCCATTTATGTTGATGGTAGCCAATCCCTCTATATCAGAACAAACCCATTATAACTTGCCTGAAATATGCAATGAACTATTTGTATGTGCTACTGGGTTTTGCTTAAACAAATACTCATTTCACAAGCTTTATTGTTTCATTACCTACATATATTGCCCTAATAATTAATGCAAAACCTTCAGTCATCCCCTGTTCTCTTCAATAACACAAGTCTTTATGGATCATTAAGTACATTTTTCTGAATGACTTCTTTTATAACTAAAATCCTGCTATTTTCAAACACAATCGAATTTGGTGGTGTCAAGGAAAGACTGTGAAAGGATTGTCATTATGTTGCTTTTCACACAATTAAAATAACACATGAAAACATTTCTAACCAAGGAAAATTAATGCTATTATAAGTTCACTTCCAAGTCTTACACATTTTTTAGATTTTAATAATCTAAAATAGAATTAATTGACCTGATTGTAATGTTCCCTAGATTCAGACAGGTCTATATAATTTATTTACAAATCCAAGACAATTATATATTTCCCATTTTTTCTATAATTCATTCATTCAACCACACTTTTTGAGAAACGCAGTGTGCATTGCTTACATCTTTATGTAAGTGAGGATGAATAGAAATCATAGCTCCTACCATTAAGAGATCCATACTTTAGCAGAGAAGCTGACCTGTACATAATTTTTTCTGGGCTAAATGTATTTTGCCTGTGATTTCATCATTCTAGTAAACCCTCTATTAATGTATAACTCTTCCAGCTTAAAGTTCCGTGTAACTGAGAGGTTAAGAGATTTGCCCTGACTCACATAAATACCTTTAAGATACTAGGATAAATTATTTGAGTGGTAGAAAGTACCATATAATTTTTGAGACAGAATCACAAATTACAAGAATCACAAATATTAAAAAGATAACTAGAATATTTATGCTCTTCTTGAAATTTTCTTTCTTTTTTTCTAATTTAATAAGCTTTCCGAATGTTAGCAAATAAATAAAGCAAATAAAATAAAAAAAATGTTAGCAAAAAAGCATTTAAAATGCATATATTATGGCAGATTTTTAGACCTGATGTAAATCTATTTAATCACAGTTTTATTTGAAATGCACATTTTTTCTATATCATATGACTTGCTAGTCCATCACTAACAAAATTTCAAGGAATATATGGAAAATTCCATTGTTACAGCCAATGTAATAAATTTTATTCTCTTTCTTCATATGTACAAATTGAAAAAAAACCCCAAATAACTGAATATTATACAAATTGCTTTCTGTCTTACTCCCACTTAATGAAGAAGGTCTTTCTTGATAGGTTTCTTTAACATTTAGACGTTCCAGGATACTATATTATTCACTCTGGTTATAATAATGATTTACATTTATATTGCACATTAACAACTACTTTCTTCATGCCTTTGCCATCAGGCAGGAAGCACAAGACCTATTATGCTCATACTACAGATAAAACTATAAGTCAAACAGATTAAGTACCTTGATCAGTGTAAGCAGATAGTAAACATAGTAATTTTCAGAGCAAAAATGTGAATACCTATCAACTTGAAGCCTTAGTTTAAGTTTCTTCTATTATCTGTCTATATGCTCCATGGTACAGTGCATAGGTCACTCACTGGACATGGAGTCTAGACTACTTGATTAAAAATACAGCCTCAGACACTTAAAAGCTGTGTGACCATAGCCAAGTAATATAATTTCTCCCTACCTCAATTTTCTCAAGTGTAAAATGGGGACAATACTACTATGGACTTTCCAGTAATATTGTGAATATGAAGTGAGATGATAATTTTAAGGCATTTAGCAGAGGGCCTGGCTTATAGCATACACTTAAAAATGATTATTTTCTTCCTCTTTTCTAATCTTTCTCCCATTCTCCTATCAATCATTTCTCTTAAAATATTTTATTTAGGATTTGATGAGTCTTTGCTATTAAGAAAATTAATGAAGTAACTATTATTTTTGTCACTAATTATTCCTATTAGAGTAACTTGTGCTTTATAAAGTATTCACCAATGAAGTACTCATTGTAAGTGTTTCTATTACCATATTATGTATGAGACAGTTGAGGTTTCAAGAACTTGTGAGTTGCCTACCATTACATGACTTACAAATGGTCAGAGTAGCTCATTTCCATCACATCCCAAAGATATCTCACAATTAAAAAAATTCTCCAAAGATCATGGAGTTCTGAGAATTAGTTACCATGGAGATTCACTGAGAATTTTTTCAATGAACATATGGAATATTGTTTTTGAAAAATCTGCGTCTACTAGTGGATATAATTACCCAGAAATATATCTATTCCTTTTTAGCTCCACTGCCATGCATAGAGCTGGATTAATAATATATAAATAATTACCTTGTACCCATTTCTGCCCAGATTTTTAGTTTTCCATTTTGCTAAATTTTCTTTAATTAATTACAGTCAAGTATCTTTAATTTATATTGTAGGATCTGTGCATATGAATGCTTATTGTTTATAATAATGCTGAAATGAAAAGATAGAGCTTAAGAATATAATATAAATTTTGAGTCATTTGAAAACTTTTTAAAATAAAGCCTTTAAAATCAACACCAGTGTTTGAAATTTAATTGTGCAATTTAATAGATCAAAGCAAAAATATGTAATGACTATGATATTATATTTCTTAGATATTTGGTAGAGAATCTCAATATTTTTTCTTTTTCTATTTTTATTGATTTATTTATTTGCTTTTAGAGGGGGAAGGCAGGGAAATTGGGGTTAAGTGACTTGCCCAAGGTCACACAGCTAGTAAGTGTTAAGTGTCTGAGGAATGATTTGAGCTCACATCCTCTTGACTCCAGGGTCTGTGCTCTATTCACTGCACCACCTAGCCACCCCAGAATGCCATTAATATTAAATGACTCCACATAATAATAAAATTACCTTAAATTTTTTATTTCACCACTTGTATTAGTCATCACACAGAGCTAATAGAAAAATGGTTCAATAATTGTTGTTTACAGTCCTTTCATCATTATTGCAAATAGGATCAATATTTTTTATAAGGTTAGATTTTTCTGGGCTTCCTTTAAAAATCAAGTTCAGATAGCCAGAGAAGTGCCAAAAATATTTCTCACAACTGTCAAAACTTGTGCATTGTTTTGTCCTAACAAGCTTTCTATGAGAAGATCAGACAATTCTCACAGGGATGTATCTGAGATTCTAATCATTCATGGGAGTGAAAGAGAATTAAAGAAATATGATAACTGTGATTATGACTGGACATATGCATTCACATATACTGGAACACTGAATGTCAATTTACCAGTGAACTTACTTGTTCATTATTGATATTTAAGATTTGATTGACCCTTTCAAGGAAAGTCTATGTGAGAGAAATATGAGCATGGAATTGTTCAGTAAAGAAAGAAACCTCTCTGGTGTCTTTCACAATCAGACATCTTCATGGGTAGTGGATACTCCCTTCAATTTCTGACGCCCCCCTTAGTCCTGATGTCAGCAGTTGAGTTGTTTCAGCCCATGATGAACACATATGTCCAACACATCAAGGCTGCTACAATTGCTGCCTTCTACTACTTCTGCATAACCCATCTTGTATTTTTCAGCAATAAATTTTCAAAAGATTCATAATTGCAATACCATTATTCTCATTTATAATTTCTTCTTATGTAAATCAGAAGCTATACATCTGTCTCTTGAAATGGGCTGATAATTCTGTTATATGCCTCTAATGCCTTTCCCTCTTTCTTTTTCAATCTGAAATTAAATCACTGGGAGGATTCCAGGGCTTAGAAGAAGTTGATCTTATTCAATGATTAGATCAACCATCACTTGATTTCAGAGATTAGCTGCTTTGTCTGACATTCATAATTAGACCTTTTCTTCTGTTCTGCCTTTCCTTTTTCTTATAAAGCACAGTTGAATGAGTGAGATGAAAGTACCTCTCTCAGAAAAAAAAAAAGGAAAACCAAACCAAACCAAACAAAAAGCCAATAAGTGAGTGAACTGTCAACTTGAGCTGTGTTTTGCACATTTTTGGTTAAGTCAGTAATAATTGCTCTTAACTGCCAGTGGAGTGGAACACATCTTGGGGTGAAATAATCCTTTCCAATACATGGTATCAAATGCCTTTTCAAATCAATAAAAATGCATTGTTTTCTTGTCTCTATATTCAGGTATGTTCATAGGTACTTTCCATAGCAATAATACATGTGAGTATTTTTTTTTTGCCCTTGGCACAAAGGTTCAATTTCCATTATTACATTTGATGCCTGTTACGCTGAGTGAATGTTCATCAACCTGATCCCAAGAAAATACTCAACCTCATGCTTCAGTCGGTAACTGTATTTTTGTTTCTTTTAGCTGAATATCTTCAAAGCATAGATTTAGAGTTGGAAGGGAGCTTAGATGTAATTCAGGCCAACTTCATGATTTTATCAGGGAAAATGAAGCCTAGACATATAAAATAATTTGCCTAAGATCACAAATGTTTTGGATTTCGAATTCAGTACTTTAATTCCAAATACAGACACCATTCCACTGCACCATAGACATCATCTTGGATTTCAAATCTTTCCTTTCAAAATCATGATATACTAATAGCTTCCAAAAGTCTATTTCCAAATGCCATCTGTCTCCTTCAGGAGCTATCCTATTCAATTATCTTTACTCTCTAATTTTCAACTTCTTTCCTGTGGATTACAAATATGCTCATATTTCTCCCATCCCTCAAAACATCATCACTGTATCCTATTATTTCTTGACTATCATTCATACATTTGTATATTCATATATATGTATACATATATGTATATATGTATATATTCCTCTTCATATTCAAACTATTTTAAAAGTTCTCAATAGTTATTTTCTCCACTTACTTCACTCACTTTTCACATTCTTATAATTCAGTTTTGATCACCATCACTCAACTAAAATTTTCTCCCAGATGATCAACAATCTTTTGATAACTAATAACAATGGTCTTTTATTAATTGTTAAACATCTTAATCTTGCTAAAGTGTTTGATATTGTTAATTATCCCACTGTTTAGAATACTCTCATCCTCCTAGGGTTTCTTGACATGCACCACACCATTCCTTTTCAATGTTTCAATTATATTTTCATATATTGATGTCCCTCAAGGCACCGTCTTGGGTTTTCTCTTTTTATGTTCTCTTTCTTAGTGATCTCATTGTCTCCCATGGATTAAATTATCTTCCTTCTGTATATCATTCCAAGATCTACCAATTCTGTCTCAAACTCTCCTGAACTCTAGTCAAAAACAAGCATTCCCAAACTCCAACCACCTCCTGACTTTTCTACATCTACCAATGTACCATTATTCTTTCAGTTGCTTAGATTTACATCCTAGAACCATTTCCCATTCTTCACTGTCACTCACCTTACATACCTAATGAGTAGGCAAGGATTGTTCATCATACCTCTTTAGCATCTTTCACACTCATTCCCTGTCTGGACTTATACCACAACTATGCTAGTTCATCCCACTTCATCTCTCATTTGAACTATTGCAAAAAAAACCCTAATTAGTCACCACGATTATTATCCCTCTCTAATTGGCAATCCATCTCCCCACAATCATCATATTTATATTCCTAAAACTTGGATGTGATCATTTAAGTCCTCCTGCTCAAGACACTTCATGGGGCCCCTTTATCTCTAGCATAAAATACAGCATTTCTTTTAACATTTGTGGAACCTCAGAATCTGATTCCAAAGTACTTTTCTGGGCTATTTACACATTATTCTTATCTTCCATCAGTGAACTAGCAAACTTGCTGTGGCACTGTTTTTTTGTTGTTGTTGTTATTGTTATTTGTATTCCCTTGTGTCCCAGAAGTCTGACTTGGTTCCCCAAACTTACTTCTTTTTCTCTGTCCCTCTGGTAATCTCTCTTTTTACATTTCAGTGTAGTATGGTAGTTTAAGCCCCACTGTGCCTGTTGCTGGGGATATTGAGGCTGGTCAGACATTTGAGCTCAGATATTCTGAGTTGTATTAGGGCTGATGTCCATCAGGTAGTCTACACTAAGTTTAGAACTGATATAGAACCCTAAGATGCAGAGGGTCATCAGACTGCATAGGGTGGGGGTAAATCAACCCAGACTGACCAACAGCAGGTTAAAATTGTTTTAAAATTTATATTTAAAATAATCAGTATTAGGATCTAGGCATGAGTGGTTGTAGTATTTCCAGCCAGAGAGAAATATATGCAATCTCCAAAAAAAAAAGAAAAGACAAAAGTCAAAAATCCTAGCTACCTGTTCTATTATATCCTCAGTCACAGAAAGAATCAGTACAACCATAAGACAGATTCCAGGGCAATCCTTTCATGGAACAAAGGTTCAAAAATATTGTTTCACTTACTCTCTCTCTGAGTCACCTAAACCATGAGAGAATCAAAAATATATAGAGTGACATTACATCCTCCCAGGTTACATACATGATTCATTCTTTTCAACCTCAATGGGGTCCATGTTAGCTCTATGCAAACTTCTTTTGAAAATTAGACGTTTATTTGCTATATCACATTCCTTATAATAACTTAGCAGCTAGGTGATAGATTAGATAGAGCACTGGGCCTGAACTAAGGAAAATCTGACTTCAAAACCATCCTCAGACACTTTTTTT
>JAQQSW010018344.1:0-11263 GCA_028646575.1 Pseudocheirus occidentalis | reverse complement strand
CTAGTTGACATTGGTAGACTGCATTGCCCTATGGCAAACTTAAGAAATATAAGTTCATGGATAAGATTTTTACATAGGCAAGTAGTTAGTTACATATAGGTTGTGATCTACATTCCTGGAGGGACTATCTGATTCAGGGAAATCACAGATATTTTAGAAGATTTAAGTACATATAAATGTATATTTATGTTTAAAACTTTCATTCATGTAGTCAATTTTAGAGCTTTTTTAAAGTATCCTTTAGTAGAAAGCAGGAGAGAATAGACTTCTAACTCTATTTATGCCACTATAAAAATAACAGTAACAAAAATAAAATTAGCTAGAATTTATTTGGTGCTTTTGCAAAATTCTTTACTGATATATTATTTTATCATTGCAACAATACGTACTAGGTGATATTATCACCACTAATTTATAAGTAAGGAAACAGAAATAGTCAAGGCTTAAGAGACTTGATCACTACATACTAATTAGTTTCTGACCATATTTGGACCCTGGTCTTCCTGATTCCAGGACCAGCACTGTATTCACTGCACCAAATAGCTGCTGCTATATAGCTAGGAACATGGGGGAGTAGGGTGGGAAATAGTAATAATTTCCCTTTTCTGGGCCTCAGTAACAAGATCTTTAAAATGAGACTGCAATAAAGGATTCCTGGTAATGAAAAATAGTATGAACCAATTACTGCCCTTTTTTTTCCTTCAGTGACACCCTACCCATTTACTCAGACTACTGGAGACTGCTGGCCTCCTTTTTTCTTTCCTCTAGCATATTGTATTAGAGACTTCACTAGCTCAGAATTCAGAACACATAGGAGTTTAAGTCCTGCCTCTGATGGTATGACAATGAAGAAGTCGATAACTTCTGTGAGTTTCAGTTTCATCATCTACAGTTTGGTTATAAAAATATTTGCATCACCTAAATTTCATAAAGCTGTTGTAAGGAAGGTGTTTTGTAAATCTACAAGTATTCTATTAATTTGAGCTGTTATTAGTACTGAAAGCACTAAGAGGAAAAAATATGGAACTCATTCACACTGAGATATAAATGAATGAGAACTGGTTTAAAGGAATCTCTTCCCAGGAAAATGTATATTCGTGGTAATTAAAGTCATAAACTTAAGGGACAAAATAAACACAGTAGAATGTCAGGTATATAGTGGAATGATATTTAATTAGCCAGTTAAAAGGAGGTACTTCCTATGCTTCTTGAAATTACTCACCTAGGTGATTGACTACCTACACTTAAGGCTATCCCTGACCACAGGATTATGTGGAACAAAAATAAATACAGAAGTGGCAAGATGTTCTCAGCACTGTTTTTATATCTTGTTCAGAAAATTATTTTAATTTTGATGACAAATTCTTCTGGAGAAAAAAACAATAATGTTGCTTATATATAAAATTTGGAATAGACAAATATTCTTTGATCAGAAGAGTAAATTATTAGCTTTTTATGTGATTTTGACTCATCCAGAAATCTGTTTATTGGTCTTCCAAGTTTGTCTTTTTTGTACAGGACAATTATGACTTTTAGTAGGAATCCTATGGTATCAGAGCTTAGTATGTTGGCAGTGAAACTCTCTCTCTCTTGCTCTCTCTCTCTTTCTCTCTCTCTCCCTACATACACACACAGTGTCTGGTGGTGATGTCATTAGGTCACAATGCACAACAAATTAAGAGCTAAAAAGGAAAACTATAGAAAGGGATATCATCATATGAATGTATGGTTGAAAATGGTGATGTTAATCACCAAGGTGAAAAAATATCAAGGGTCAACCTGTATATTCTACTGGTATCCTCATAATGTCAAGATTAGCCCAGGCAAGCCCTTGTGTGTCAAGTTAACTGCTCCCCATTTCCATGAAAAAATTATAGGAAAAATATGGATATGGACAAGAACATATTCTAAGAAAGGCATGTGTGTTTACAAAGACAGGCTATAGAATATATTATAACATGTGATACACACACAAACATATATGTACATGTATTTGTATGTATAATATGCATACTAAAGCTAGGTGGCCTTTGAGAAACTGCAGCGTTCTTTAATTACTCGTGAAAAAAGAATCATCTCTTTACATAATTATATATGCACATAAATTTACATGCATGTAATATATATATGTACACACAGTCATATAATTTTGTGTTTATATATCTATATATTTATATATATATATACACATATACATATTCATCATGTCTACACGTGCAAGTCTATGTGTATGTATATGTATGTATGTATGGGGGGATTGAAATACAGACCTATAATTTCTGTGGAGGCCCAAAATCCCCTGATTATCAATCATGACCTCAGTACAAAGTACCCAAATTCTTGGGGCCTGGCCAGTAGAATACAAGCTCATTCATGTTTTCTCAAACTGGAAAGACTTCTTGAATAGATCTGTCAACAGAATGAATAACTGCCATTCTGAGAACCCACATATTTAAATTCACAAAAGAAGTTCATCACCATTTTAGAGTTAAAGGTTATGATTGTTTTCTGCCTCACTGCAGAAATTATTGATATCTATGAAATGACAAATTGTTCAAATAACCAAGTATATGTTTCTAATTTCCTATCTTGTGGATTATCCTCAGAAAGAATGCATGACAAACCTGGCTCATTTTTCCATCCAATATACATGTATATCTTGACCATCTGGTAAGCTATGCACAAGACAAATAAAAATGTTGTCTTGCCCTGTCTTAGCTAGAAGGCCCCACCTGAAGGGTCCAGTATGTCTGATCTGATGGAGGAAGACATTGGAAAGAGCACTAGATTTGCAGTTCGAGGCCCTGGGTGCAGGTAAGAGTGGTTGCTCAGTATATTATTGATCTTGAGCAAGTAAGTCATTAACTTCTCTAGATGTCAATACTTTATTTGTAAAGTGAGGCTAACAATGACACTTAAGGTTTATTCCAGGTTTAATTCTACATGATCCATTGACCATAATTTGTACTTGAAGGAAAGAAATTTCAAGTGAAACTCATTGAAACATATATCTCAAACAAATAAATTTGATTACTTAATCTTCACTACTCTTCTGGTTATGATCCTGAAGGTCCTAATAATCCTAAAGGAGAGCAAAGTTCAAGTTCAGATTTTTAAAAAATCTGAGTGTAGACAGTTTAAGGACAGGAAAAATATGGACTGGTAAATCCTATAGAATAAGAGCTTCTATATGAGGCTACATTGGGAAAGTACAAAAAGCACTAGTTTAAGAATCAAGAAATCTAAGCTCAAATTCCACACTGTTTTTTGGCTGCCCATGTGATTGGACAAGTCATTTCCCTTCTGTGAGTCTCATTTAATTTATCTATAAAAAGATGAAATTAACTCTTCAGGCCATTTCAGCTACTCACAGTTACTTTATGACTTACGCATCTTTTTGGTGGGATTATGATCAGTGAATGAAGCAAGAGTCTGGGAGAAGTATTGAAAAGGTCACATTTTGGGCTACCAAAATAGCTAATTGCCTTGACTGATATGGATTAGCCATGGTCTTCTTCCATCATCCACCCTAGACTTTTCTGTTGATGACTGGAAACTGGGCTGGTAGATCCCTAGCAAATACCTCAAGCTATAGCCTGGACCAAATATTATCAGGAAAGTAGATGGGCCATAATAATAGTCATCACATACTCCAACTCTAAACTAATAGTGGATGATCAACTGTTTAAAACAGAATAAGATTTTCAGAGGTGAAATGGGTCTTCTCAAAGGTTAGAGGAGATAGGATGGAATAGGATCACATGTGTAGATTTCAAGGTTAGTCTTGCTAAGAAGTAAAGCCACCTTATCATGGAAGATGGGTGAAATAAGAAATCATGGCAGAAAGCATCTAGAGGAAGAGAAGAGAAAAGGGAACTCATGGTACATGGCCTGAATTTTCTTTTTGTAAAATATGAGGCAACATTCATTTGCTAGGAGGGTAGAGGTGAGGAGGTAGAGCCAAAAGAAGTTTAAGGAGGATAAAAAAAATTGAAGAGCTGCATAATAAATATTTTGACTGAGTGATAGACCTTAGAGATTAAACAGTCAATAAATATTTATTAAGTACCTACTATGTGCCAAACAGTGTGCTAAGCACTAGTGATACATGGAAGGGTCAAAGATGATCCTTGCCCTCAAAGAATTCACAATCTATTGGGGGACATAAGAAACAAATATGTACAAGAAGCCATATACAAGATATTTAATATAATTAATAAAGAGAAGGCATGAGAATAAAAAAGGGGTCGTGTTAGTGAGGTAGTAAAAGGAAGAAGAAAAGAAAGTACTGGAGAGACCTCTGTGGGAAACCTATGGTTATCATTCACGCATAAGACTAGAGGAAACTGAGACTAGAAGGAAGAACTTATTTGTCCAAGATCATTATAGAATTATAGAAAACATGCTCAATTTAGATTTACATGATCTCAGTTGAAAATTCTGGCTCTGAGACTTTACTATGTATATGTTAATAGAAATATTAGTCACAGTTCAGAGATACCTTAAAGATTAGGTAGGCTAATGCTGCTACTCTGACAAGTGGAAAACTGTAGAGCCAACCAGAGAACTTAAGTCACTTCTAGAAAAATCATATAGGTAAGAAGCAATCCTGGATTGGAGGAAGGGAAGCAGAAAAGGAAGTGGAAGGGAATAAACATTTATATAACACCTACTATGTGCCAGGCTTTTTACAAATATTTTATCATTTGATCCTCAAAACAACTCTGTAAAGTAAGTGGCATTATTTCCTCATGTTGCAGTTAAGGAAACTTCTACAAAGATTATGTGACCCATTAAGGGTTACACAGTTAGTAAGGATCTACAGATGGATTTAAATTCAGTTCATCCTAACTCCAAGCTCATCACTCTTCCTACTACTCCACCTAGATGCTCCTAGGGACCAGGGGCTGGACTAGATAGACCCTAACATCGCTTTCTAACTTAAATTTTGTGATTTTTGAAGTACTGTGGGTGTGAAGTACTGTGAAAACCCTATACCTCCATATCTAAATTCAACACTGTCACTCTTATATGCTGTCATTAAAGGCCTCATTTTCTCTAACTGTAAAATGTAAAAAAAAAAGATTGAACTCAATAAATTCTGAAACCTATGAAACACTGTGAGTTAATGACAGAGGCAAGCCTTGAACCCTGAGCCTCAGCCCATCCTCCCTTTGTTTAGCTTACATTAAATACAAAAAGGATAGGGATGATGGTGCCCTATCCCTGTATAATAAATGTATTATATAAAGATCAAGACTGGAAGGGACCTTAGTGACTATAGAATCCAATCAATTCACTTTACAGATGAGGAAACTGGGGTCCATGGAAGTTGAGTCTTTCCAAAAGGCACAGAAATAGTAGCTTTTAGAGGCAAGATTTGAACCCAGATTCTCTATCCCTATTATTAATCTTCTTTCCCTGTCACTTTTTGGCACCTGGAGGAGAAAGCAGAAACCTAGATAAATCTTACCATATCAATTAGGAATTTTGAGTCTAACAATGAGCTCTTACTGAGATGGACTACCATGGTAGGATATGGAAATAAAATTTCAAAGGGAGAAAGGGCCCTAGAGGTCATCTAGTTCAATGCCTTCCCTCCTTCCTCCTCACACTAACTGATATGTAAATACCTTCTACAACATCCCTTAGAGATGGTCCCTCGGCCTCTCTCTATTTCTACAGTGAAGGGAGACATATTCGTCAACCAAGGCAGCCTATTCCATTATTGGACTTTTCTAATTATGAGGAAGATTGGCAAACAACACCTTGTTGTACTCCTATTGCAACAAACACTTGACTGGGAATTTCAGTGATACTTTTGCACTGATTGCCTAACCAGGGCTTGTGAATTTCGTTCTCTGACCTGGTACACAGTGAAGTTGTGTTTGCACAATACACATTTTTGAAACTTCTATTCTAGCTTCTACTTCAAGTGAACACCAAAAGGCAGATGATGCAGGTGTTGCAGGAGGCCCCAAGGGCCCCGCAATCAGAGGCCAGGGAGGCTTCTGCAGTGGCTTCCACAGTGGGGGCTGAGATCAAGGCCAGAGCACTGGTTGAGACCATGTTGGTAGCCACAGGGCCTGGGGAGGAAAGGCCAAAGACAAGGAGTGGGTTCCTGTCACTAAGCTGGGCCAGCTGGCTTGTCAAGGACATGAAGATCAAGTCTTTAGAAGAGATCTATCTTTTCTCACTTTCTATCAAGGAGTCTGAAGTCATAAATTTCTCCCTGGGATCTTCATTGAAAGATGAGGTTCTGAAGATCATGCCTATTCAGAAACAAACTAGAGCTGGACAACATACCAGGTTCAAGATTTTTGTGGCCATAGGTGACTACAATGGCCATGTTGGTCTGGGTGTCAAGTGCTCCAAGGAAGTGGCCACAGCTATTCATGGTGCTATCATTCTGGCCAAAATATCCACAGTTCCTGTGAGATGTGGTTACTGGGGAACAAGATTGGCAAGCCTCACATAGTACCCTGCAAGGTCACTGGGTGATAGGGGTCAGTTCTGGTGCACCTGATCCCTGCCCCTAGAGGTTCTGGCATTGTCTCACCTCCTGTGCCTAAGAACCTCCTGATGATGTCTGGAATTGATGACTGTTACACTTCTGCAATAGCCTGTACTGCCACTCATGCAACTTTGCTAAAGCTACCTTTGATGCCATCTCCAAAACATACAGCTATCTAACCGCAGACCTGTGGAAGGAGACTGTTTACTAAGACGCCTTATCAGGAATTCACCAGCCATCTTGTGAAGACTCACACTGGCGTGTCTGTCCAGAGGACCCAGGCAGCTGCTGTGGCAACCACATAGATGTTTGTTTGTTTGTTTCTTTTTTAACAAACAAATAAATTGAACTATGCCTGCTAAGCCAAAAAATAAATAAATAAAGCTTCCACTCTATGCCAAGCTGTCCACAGCTCTTTGGAGACCTCTGTCAGATACTTTGATATATTCCTACGATTTGTTCTTAATTTCTAAACTCTTCCTGAGGCATTTTGTTTGCAAAATTACTAGAAAACCCCAGGTCCTGAACCACTGAGAGGAAACAGAAGTTAAGGTATTTCCAGAAACCCATTTTTCATAGGAATCACATGGCATAGGCAATGAAATCCTGGACAGAATGAATGAATTTAGGTTTACAAAGAAGCTCAGAAGCTTCAGAAGATCAATACCCACAGACAGAAACCTCGATGAAAAACTTATAATTACTTTTCAATGTTTCCATACTTCAAATGATCAGAGGTTTCACCACTCTAAGCGAGGACTCCCTCCCTCTGACTAGTACAGAAAAATATACATATATAAAATACTATATATTATTTTATAATATATTAAATATATAAGTATGTCTATATCTAAGTAATATTGTGTATATATATGTATATAGTGTATGTGTTTGTGTGTGTAAGCTGCTATGACTGGGGGCAGGGGGAAGGATGGTAGTCATCCTTCAGATAAGGAAACTATTTTCAGCTAGGGTGCTCATTAGAAGACAGGAATGTATGTCACCTTGGACTATATGCAAAGTCTTTCCAGTTTATTGGTCCTGGAGAGTCTTTGAGGATTTGATTTAATTCCACAATAATTTGCTAAATTTTGACTCTATGCCAGGCACAGATGTAAAGGAGTCCATAATCCCTGGCCTCAAGAAATTTTCATTCTTCCAAAGGAAATCACCATACCACAATAGGGCACCAGAGGAAGGCTTTCATTGGGGATACGAATATGAATTAATAAATGGATCCTTCTGCTAAATTTAGTTCTTCCCCTTTAGAGGGGCTTCAAAAAGGAGAGCTTCCCTCTTCTGAAGGTTGATACTAGACTTCCTTTCAAACAAAAATCTGCCTCATTAGGATACCTTCACATAATTGCAGGTTCAACAAAAAATTATTCTGGAATTGCCATTGTCCCTCTTCCATATCCCAGGCACCCACTTGGTGCCATCCTCCTGCTCCCACGATTTGTTATCACATCCAGGAAAGTTAGCAAAACAACATGTGTGGTGTGTTTTTGTTCAACCAAAGAGCATACTGAGTCATTCAAAAATATATTATTTTAAATGAGAGGACCTTAAATGTTTTGCATGAGTAATCAAATGGTTTAACATTCTCTACTTCTGTCTAAAATATTTCTGAGAGTATACATTTATATCTTTTTAAAAGAGCAACATCCATAGCTTTCAAAGAAAAACTAGAGCATAGTTACTGCAGAATCTAAATTGGAAGGAATTTTTGAGAAAACTAGTCTAACCAGTTCATGACTAGGAATCCCCCTGAAAAAAACAGTCATTTTTTATGTATTATTAGAGTAGATGGAGATACCAGCCTGGGAGTTGGTAAGACCTGAATTCAAGAGTTCCTATTACACACACTGGCTGAGTGACCTTGACAAGTCTTTTAAACTTTAAGTCACTCAGGTAGTCTCTAAAACTAAATTATAGAGCAGTGCTAATTTGTACTGGTGGAAAGATTCTCTTCCATTGGAGTTTTCTAAACAAATGGAATAGCAGGTTCAGATAATAAATAAACAGGTACATAAATACAAATGAATATCTATCTTTCTATCTATCTATCTATCTATCTATTCATCTGTCTACATATCTATCTTTCTATCTATCTATCTATCTATCTATCTATCTAACTATATCTACCTATCATCTATCTATCACTCTATCAATCTATCTATCTACCTATCATGTATCTATTTATCTATCTATCTGCATATCTATATAGATATCTATAAATAGATATCTATATCTATAGATCTATCTGTATCTATATTAATCTATCTATATACATATATTTGTATAGAGAGGGAAAGAGAGTAGTTGTTCAGTCATTTCAGTTATGTCTGATTCTTCATGATCTTTTGTGGGGTTTTCTTGGCAAAAACATTTCAGTGGTTTGCCATTTCTTTCTCCAGCTCATTTTTAGATGAGAAAACTGAGGTAAACACTGACTTGCCTAGGATCACAGAGCTAGTAAGTGTCCAAGGTCACATTTGAACTCAAGACTTCAGGCTTGGTGCTCCATCTAGGTGCTGCCTAACTGCATACAGAGAGATAGAGATGCACATATATGTATATATGTATATGCATTGTATTCACATATATAGATGCATATACATACATACATACATATACAATGTGTGTTGCATACATTGTATTATGTTGTATATTTTACATTGTGCTGTATATTTTATGTACACATACATATAGACATACATACATAAGTTTGTGTGTATGCACACACATATACACATATACCTTTAAAAGTCTTTGGCAATAGGAAACTCATTATATACCAAGGCAACCCATTTCACTCTGGGTTAACACCAATTGTTCAAAAGGTTTTTTTTAATGTTTTTCCTCACATCAAGCTAAAATCTTCCTCTTTTCAATGGTTGGAAATAGGGACTCACTGTTCCTATTTCTGTCCTCTGGGGCCAAGCAGAACAAATCCAATCCTTCTTTCCCAAGTATACTGTGAAACACTTTAGCTACAACGTTCCCTCAAAATCTTCTCTTTTCCAGGCTAAGCATCTTCAGTTTCCTCAATTAATAGTAGTGTGGCATTTCAATATTGTGTCATGTCATAGATGTAGAGCTAGAAGAGACACTAGACCTTCTCCAGCGCTCTCATTTTACAGATGAGAAAACTGAGGATCAATGACTGTCAGTGACTTGGTCACTTACTATGTTATAAGGGTCAGAGTTAGGATCTGGGCACTCCATAATTTGTAAAAAATATTTCTAATAGACCAAGAAAGTGAAGGTCAATTACAGCTTACATTTTCTCCCTTCTTAGCTAATTAAAAACAAAAGTAATAAGCCAATAATGACCAGTCTAGGAAATGGAGCCAAAAGTAAGAAAACGAAGCAGAGAGGGGGAATGTGATTTCTAACAGTCAATTTGAGACTGAAATAATACCAACCTAGTACACAGTGTGATTTTAAATGGTAGGAGTAAAGGAGCATCTAAAGGTTAGGACAATCCTTGAACGGTTTGGTGGGATGAGATTTGGAGGAAAGGGAGAGAGCCCTAAAATCACCTCACTTAGGAATTGCTGACTACTTAAATTACTTCGCATATCAATGGTCATACTTTTAATCACAGAATTTTTTGAAAACATGAACATTTTTATGAGTAGTTAACAATTTGTTTCCTTAACAACAATAATAGAAACTGACATTTGTAAGTCTTTTCATATTTACAAAGTGTTTTATCTACATAATTCCATTTGATGCCCATGATTACTTTGAATAAAAAAGGTATTACTAACAATATCCCTATTTTATAAATGAGAAAATGGAGGCTCAAGGCAAAAAATGTACCTTTGCCCAGGTTGTTTATGTCATAAATAAAGGGACAGAAAGAGCACTTGATCTGGTTTTTGAGAATTTGGTTTCAAATCCTAGCTCTGCTACCTGCTATAAAAGAGAATTGGTTGAACAGATATCTTCAAGCATAATCTGGGCACCCACTTATGGGGTGCTGTCAAGGGGACTTTCCTTACGGGTGGTTTGAATTGGAATTTTTTGGGGTCCCTTCCAACTTGGAGATCCTGTGATTCAGTTATTCTATGACAACTGTCTGACCATGATCAAGTCATTGCCCTTTTCTGAACCTTTGCTCCCAATTTAAGAGGTAGTTCAAACTACATAGTATCCAAAGTCCTGTCCAGTTTTCAGTGGATGACCCACAGTATCCTAAAATTGAAAAATTGTAAATTTGGAAAAGGATTTCTGAGGTCACCTCGTTTTACCACTACCTGACCAAGAATATGCTACACAGAATCTCTGACAAGCAGTTATCTAGCCTGTTTAAAAACCTCTGGTAAAAGGAAACAAAAAAACCCCAACCCTATGATCCTTCAATTTTATTTTTTCCAAGACACTTATACTAAGAAGATTTAAAATCTACCTCTCTAAATCTAAAGTCTACAAATTGCTACTAATTTTGTACTATTTCTGCCCTTATTCAAGAACTCAGATCCCAAACCAAGTTCTGTGAATTTAAAGGTGATTCCACCCCCCCCAAAAAAAATCTGGATTAACATGTATTCATGGTCTTACACATGCACTCATAAAGGAAATTAATTTAAAATATTCAGTATTCCCAAGTGGGCAGAGGGGCCATTTGCCACCATAAAATTCAAGTACAGCACAAAAGACAACTTGGTCTTGGTGAATAACAAGCTAACCAACCAGGAGTCTTCCATTCAACCCCTTGGTACAGTACTAAAAACAAGCAAC
>JAQQSW010018343.1:0-11263 GCA_028646575.1 Pseudocheirus occidentalis | reverse complement strand
TGCTTCCAGGGGGGAAAGCTCTGTTCCAAATCACTGGGGTTTTCCCAGCTGCCAGAGCTATTCTGGGTTGTTGCAGCCCTCCCCCACCCCACCAGTTTTTGCTTGCTCAGAGCACACCCCAGAACCACCACCCAAGACCACAATCTGGATCCAGGGCACTCAATGCAAGAGTACTTGGACCTGATCAATCGACTCAGCCCCCTTGTGGGGTCCACAGGCCAGGGGCTCTGAAGCAGCCCAGTGAGGGCAGTCGCTGGTTACAACAACAGTTCCTGCCCTTCCCCTACTGCTTCCTTTCCCTGGGGGTAGATTGACCAAACTGCTTTTCCTCCCCCAAATTTAGTTTCAAAGTTTTACTTTCACTGATCTTCTCTAATCCTGGCTTGCTAGATGTGAAGATCCCTTCAGGTGCTGCAGATCTGCTCCCTGGGGTAGACTCATACTGTGACTTGGGATGCTCGGCTCCTCCTTGATACCCTGGGGCCTGGCATCGGTTTTGGTTTAGGGCTGGGTTGGTCTCGGCTCCTGGCCTGCTGCATGAACCCCTCCTGCTGAGCTGCCTTTCTCTATTCCTTATTTTTCACACCTTGATAGATGTGGAGTTGCTCAAGGTGCAGTACATCTTCTCTCTTGTAGACTGGCTGCTGCTTTACTTGGCTCCTCCCAACTGCCCTGGGGCCTGGCCGTGTTTCAGTTTTGGATTGGGCTGACCTTGGCTCCTGACCTGCCTCAGTCAGCCCCTCCTGCCGAGCTGCCTTGAGCGAGAGATGTGTTTTCTGTATTTTTGTGAGTTTGAGAGCCCTAGAATTTGTTTAGGGTCATATTTTATGGGTATTTATGGTAGCTGTGTGGTAGCTGCAGAACCTTGCTGCTTCTATGCCACAATCTTGGCTCCGGTTAATTGCCTCTAATCATTTATCTTATTGAAAAGTGACTCATTTGTATGCATTTGAATTAGCTATCTCTATATCTATGTCATCAAATCAATATCAAAGAAAATTGCTATAAAGATTTTTTATTATCATTTAACCACTTCTGTTCTAATTTTAACTCCTTTGTTTTCATTAGTTTAGTAACTTTTTAGATTTATGTAATAAGGGTTATTCACTTAATCTTCTCAGATCATCTCTGTCCTTTTACTGGGAAATTCTTACCCTTTCAAGAGTTATAAAAAGTTGTATCTTTCTCTATTACTTTAATTTCCTTTTGATTTAATTTGTTTCTTGTAATTTAATTAATTTGATTATGATTAAATTATAATTTTATTTATATGTTAATTAATTTATTTAATTCATTTGCATCCTTTCATATCCAAATAATTTATCAAGTTGGAATTTATTGTGGAATCTGGTGTCAGCTGCTGCTTTAAACCTAATTTCTATCAGTTTGCTTTCTACTTTTCTGAAGTTTCTGTCATTAACCTAACAGTTGAGGGCTTTGGAATTTATCACATACTATTTTACTATGTTCATTTTCTTATCTATCTTATGTCCATAATATGTTCCACTGATCACATTTTTAGTATTTTTAGCCAGTATCAAGTAGCTTTTCTGATTACTGTTTTGTTATATAATTTGGGGTCTAGTGCTTCTCTATTCCACATTTTTAAAAATTACTTCTATTGAGCTTATTGAACTTTGGTCCCTCTGGAAGAATTTTATTGCTATTATTTTTGACTCCAAAAGGCTATCCTTTAGCATTTTGTTTGATATGGTACTCAGTGAGTAAATTAACTTACTTAGTGTTGACATTTTTGTTATTTTATCATTGCTTAACCGTGAGCAATTAAATATTTCTCCAATTATGGAAAATTTACATTTTTGTTGATGTTTTATAGTTCTATTCTATTTAGTAGATACATTTTTAAATACTTTATACATTCTGTAATAATTTTGAGTGGAATTTCTCTTTCCATCCCTTTCTAATATATTTTATTGGTAGGCAAAAAGAAAAAAAAGCCAATAATTTCTGTGCATTTATTTATAGCCTGCTATCCTGCATTTATTCAATAACATTTTCATAGAATCTTTAGGATTCTCTAAATAGAGCATATCATTCACAAAAACCAATAGTCACATTTTGCTTCTGTTTATTTTTCAATTCTTTTTTCAAGTTTTATTGTTATACTTAGTATTTTACTGCTAGCTACCAAGTGATGATGATGGACTTCCTTGCTTTGCTTCTGGTTTTACTGGAAGTTTCTTTAAAAAATTAAGTTAGATGTAATGTTCATACTCAGTATTAGATAGATATTGCTATTGCATTAAGAGAAACTCCATTTAAGATTATGCTTTTTAGTGTTATTAACAAAAAGTTATGCAGTATTTTCTGAAAAGCTCTTTCCTCATAATAATATTATATATAATTATATATTATAGAATATATAAATATTCTATATTGTTATTTCTGAGGTGAGCATACCATATTATATTTATAGATTTCTTTCTGTTAAAACAACCAACCCTGTGTGCCAGGTACAAGTAAAATCTAGCCATTGTTATTATGTCTCTAATATATTTTTGCTGACTCATTGCTAATAACACCCTATAGTTTTCTTTTTCTTTCCCTTGTTAGTATCAACCATATTTTCATCATGAAAAGAGTTTAATAGCATCTTTTCTTTTCCATTTTTGTCAATACTTTATGTAATATTAATATTAATTGTTCTTTGAATATTTGATAGAATTCACTTGTAAATTTGTCTTAATTTTCCTTCCATATTTTTCATTCATATTTTGTTAATTTTTCTTCTAAAATTGAATTATTCCAATCCTCTGTTTCTTTTTCTGTTAACCTGCTTATCTCATACAGTTTTCAGTATTTATTTATTTTAATTTGTCAGTTTTATTTGCATATAATTGGGAAAAATTGTATCTGATAACTTCCTTTATTTTCTGCCCCCCCATTTTAACATTAGTGAATTGATTTTACTCTTTTCTTTCCAAAATCTAATTAGCTGAATCTTCATATGTTCACCACCACCACCAAAAGAAACCCTATTTCCTAGTTTTATTTATCAATGGAATTGATTTTTTTTGCCATGAGTTTTGTTAGATGTTTCTTGATTTTCAGAATGTTCATTTTAGTGTTTAATATTTTAAATTTCTAGGCTTTTTTTAGTTGTTTGCTCAGTTAATTAAAATATTCTTTCTCTCAATTGCTGATAAAAGTGTTCAGAAATTTAACACACCACCCTCACCCAGTTCTATATTGACTACAATTCCAAAGTTTTAATGTCTCATTGTTCTCATTTTCTTCAATGAAATTATGTAACAAGTCACTCTTCCCTAAATAACTCTATGGTCTGATCCACATAGGTTGCTCCCCTGAGGATGAGTCTATCCTGAGGCTTGATTTTTTTGAGTCTTTCTCTGGAATGCTCTATCATCAGAAGTCCCAGCAATGCTACTTTACCTTCCAGCTGAGCATCTGGTCAGTTCTACCTCCACACTGATTGCCTGGCCTCTCACTTTCCGCCACCTCTTTAAATGTGGTCTTTCACCATTAGAATGTAACCTCTTGGGATGTAAGGAGTATATTTTTTTTCCCAGCATGTTTGCATTCCTAGCACTTAGCACAATAAGACAATAGAGATAAAAGTCAAAGTCTTACTTCGCTTTTGGACAAATCAATCAGAAAGATCAATGAAAGGCAAAATACAAAATTGAACAAATTTCTGGAGAAACTAGAGCTAAAAGAAATGACATGTTCTAAATGAGACTGCTAAAGAATAGATATTTACATGTGTATATATAGTATATATTTGTATAAATATACATATTTGTGTATGTTTGTATCTATAGTAATACAGAATAATACAAAGTAATACAAAAAAACTACAAAAATTAAGCATTTTTAAGGCACAAAAATATTGCCAAAAATGCCAAAAATAGAAAACTGGGAGTGATGGAAAATATGGGGGAACTTGATACAGACACAGATGGAGATTTGACAATGAAATCAGAAATCTGAGTGAGTCAAAGAACAAATAATAGAAATAATTAGGAGCTGTGTGAAAAAAATGGTGAAAACACACTAAAATTTCTGTCATGAAGCTAGAGTAGTCATGGGGAAAAAGTATTTCCTTTCAAATATCCATTAACAAAATAGAAAAGGAGAGGATTAACATACTGAATGTGTTTTTTTATTAGAAAACAAAAAAATTAACAACCATGAAACAAGTACAAAAATGGAGAGGTTAAAAATTAGAAGTGATATGGATATTAGAAAGGATAATGGGGAAAAGTTATAGAAATGATTAATGAGATTAAAAATCATTTCTCTGAAATGACAAATAAAATCAAAAAACCTTTAGTCAATATGACTAAAATGAAAGTAAAATATCAAATAGACAAAATAGCAAATGAGTAAAGCAAAATCACAACAAAATTAGAAGAAATACATGTGTGTATACATATATATGTATCAGAATTCATTATAGTTACATGCTAACAAAACTGAGAACACAAAAGCTATCAGAATATCTTCTAAAATATAAAGTATAAATATAAATTAACAAAAGAGCAAATAAAGATCTTAAACAATTTTAACTATAAAGGACACACACACAAGCCTTCTAATCCTAAGATATATGAGAGAATTCTATGAAACTTGAAATGACAAATTGTGCCAATGATATTCAGATTATTCTCAGAAATTGAAAAACAGAGAACCCTGTCACATTTCTCTTACAAGACAAAGATATATAACTACACAGGAAAGAATAAAGCATAGGAGGACTACTATAAACTACTAGTGAGCATAAATTCAAAAATTTTAAATAAAATCTATAACAGTTAATTTAAGAAAAAATTCACCATGACTAAGTTGGATTTATGCCAATGATTTATGAATAATTCAACATTGTAAAGGTATTAATGGAACAAACCATATTAAAAACATAAATATACAAAACCACATCATAACTCATTAGATTTATTTTTAAAAGACTAACAAAATTAGGGGCAGCTAGATGGCGCAGTGAATAGAGGACCAGCCCTGGAGTCAGGAGGACCTGAGTTCAAATCCAGCCTCAGACACTAAACAAAAAACTAGTATTGTGACCTTGGGCAAGTCAACCCCAATTGCCCTACCTTCCCCCCTCCAAAAAGAAAAAAAGACTTACAAAATATAACATTTATTTATACTTTTTTTAAAAACTCCAAAAACCTTTATAGATGGTACATATAGAGGGACCTTTTCAAAAGATCATAAAAGTATCTATTTAAAATGAAAAGCAGACATCAAATGCAACAAGGATACACTAGAATTATTCTCAATAAATATAAGTAAAGCAAGTATGCCCAGTAGCCCCACTGTTATTTGATATAGTTCTGGAAATGTTGCTAGCAACAAGAGAAGATAAAGAAATTAAAGGCATAAACATAAGTAATCAGCAAATAGAACTATCACTATTTTATCATTTACTAAGAAAATCCTAGGGGATTAACATAGATATTAATTGAGAAAATTAATAGAGTAAAGGCGTGAGTTCTCCTCCAAATCCCTTCAAATGCCTTTAAAAATGACCCTGAACAAATTCTAGAGTGGCAGAACCAGCAAAAAGACAGAGTGAAACAAATTTCCACCTGGAAACCTGGAAAGTCACCAGGAAAGATCTGTTGCACCAGGCTGAAAGCGGAGTAAAATCCAGTGAACACCATACCAGCATAGACCAGACCCCAACAAACCCGGAACAGGCCTTTGGGTACTGAATCAATAGCAGTAGTGGTGGTTTCCAGATTTCTCAGCCCAAAGATGCCAAAGACAACTTTGAAATTCAGCAGGAAAGGTCCTGGGTGAGAAAGAAGTGTGATTCAACACAGGCCACACTAGCACAATCCCAGCCCCTAGAAAGATATGAGTAGGCCTTGGGAGTGATGAATTGGTGGCAGCAACAGCAGCAGCAGCAGCAGTGGCGGCAGCAGCACCTGCTTCCAGAGCTTTCAAGCACGTGGACTGAATGTTTGAAAGTCACCTGTTTCGACTTCTGGGAGACAAAGTGGTGGACTAAGCAGTAAGTTGATCTCATCATCCCTTATTGACTTTCAAAAACCCAGAAAATACCATCCCAGGAAAAATCCTGGAACATTGGAGCTAGCAAAAGATGAGGTGCAGCAGTCTTTTAGCTAAAAAAGACTAGGGGTATTAACAAGAAAGGTACCTCTTCCTGGGGCTAAAGGGGACCAGCACAGGACAGGAGGTATCCTGGCAAGCCAATAGCAAGCCACACCACAACAAAACAGCAGGAGATTCTGAGCCCTAGGGTGGTGAAACAGGCAAGTGCCAATCCTAGGACCCCATGTGCTTTGGCATAGCCAGGGGAACTGGAAGACACCAGCATGGAGAATCATCATGTGCATTGGTGGACAGGCATCCATCAACAGGTGAATGCTCTACCATAGCTCTGGGTAAGGAGACAATCTCCATCTACACCTAGCCCTCATCCTTTGAGATTCAGTATAACCCCAGTAAAATGCAGAAAAACCCCACCTGGCCTCAGCACACTCCAGCCACAACAACCAGCATCAGCTAAACACCAGGTAAGCTACCAAACCCCTACAGCCTCAAATTGCCAGCACCTGAAGTCCCAGAACACAAAACCAGTAAACAAGTCCCTAGAATTCAGCACAAAAAGACTGGAACAGTGCCCTGTATAAGCCAGAAGCAGAGATCAGCTTTAAAAGCCAGGAAGAAAAGCAATATGATGAGCAAAAAGCCACAAAGAAAAACAATGGTGATAGAAAATTGTTATGGTGACAGGGAAGATCAAAACACAAATTGAAGAGAGGACAACATTGTCCATATACCCACTTCTGAAACCTCAAAGGTGAATATGAATTGGTCTTAAGCCCAAAAAGCCTTATTGGAAGAGCTAAAGAAGTATTTTAAGAGTCAAATAAGAAAGGTAGAAGAAAATTTGAATAATTCTTTTAAAAATACAATTGACAAAATGGAAGAAAAAAGTACACAGAAGAAAACAACTTCTTTTTCCCCCTAATTTATTTTATTTATTTTTAGTTTAAATTTCAGTTCCAAAAGCTTTTGAGTTCTAAATTTAATCCTTCTCCTTCCCCTAGCCCCTCCCCAACATGGCATGCAATCTGATATATGCATATATATATATATATATACACATACATTCACATTTAACGTATTTTCACATTAGTCATGTTGTAAAGAAGGATTATAACCAACGGAATGAACCACAAGAAAGAAGAAACAAAACAAAACAAAAGGGAGAGACAGAGAAAATGTTACACTTGAATCTGCATTCAGACTCCATAATTGTTTCTCTGGATGTGGATGCTATTTTCCATCATGAGTCTTTTTAAGTTCTCTTAGTGCCTTGCATTGCTGAAAGGAGTCAAGTCTGTTAAAGTTAGTCATCATACAATGTGGCTGTAACTGTGTACAATGTTCTCCTGTTCTGCTCCCCTCACTGAGCATCAGGTCATATAAGTCTCTTCTCTGAAATCTTCCTGCTCATCATTTCTTATAACAAAAAATTATTCCATTACATTCATATACCACGACTTGTATAGCCATTCTCCAATTGATCAGCATCTCCTCAATTTCCAGTTCTTTGCCACCACAAAAAGAATTGCTATAAATATTTTTGTACATATGGGTCCTTTTCCTATTTGTATGATCTCTTCAGGAAACAGCACTAGAAGTAATGTTATTGGGTTAAAGACTGAAAACAACTCCTTAAAAAGTAGAATTGGTCAAATGGAAAAAGAGACACAAAAGCTAACTAAAGAAAACAATTAGTTAAAAATTAGAATTGGGCAAATGGAAGCTAATGACTCTCTGATACATTAAGAACCAAACAAAATTAAAAGAATGAAGAAACAGAAGAAAACATAACATACCTCATTGGAAAAACAGCTGACCTGGAAAATAGATCCAGGAGAGATCATTTAATTATTGTTCTACCTGAAAGTCATGATGAAAAAAAAGAGTCTGGACAGTATCTTCCATGAAATCATCAAAGAAAACTTGTATTAGGTCCTAGAACCAGAGGGTAAAATAGTAATTGAAAGAATTCACCAATCACCTCCTTTAAGGGAGGAAAGAAAAGGGAGAGGACTTACAGAATGGAGCAGATTGAGGGAAACAGGGGTCAAAAACAAAATGCTAGTGAGGGTGGAAAGAAAAAAAGGAGAAAGAAAAGCATAAATGGGGGGAAGAGGTAATGGTGAGAAAGACACAGATAGTAATCATGACCATAAATGTGAATGGGATGAACTTTCCCATAAAAAAGAAAGGGATAGCAGAAAGGATTGAAAAACTACAATCATACAATATATTGTTTGTAAGAAATACATTTGAAATGAGGGACACACACAAAATAAAGGTAAAAGATTAGAGTAGAATTTACTATGCTTCAGCATAAGTTAAAAAAAACAGGGGTAGCAATCCTCAGACAAAGGAAAAGCAAAATTAGATCCAATATCATTACTAAACATATATGCACCAAGGAGTATAGCATCCAAATTCTTAGAAGAGAAATTAAGGGAGTTACAGGAAGAAATAGGCAGCAAAACTATCCTAGTGGCTGACCTCAATCTCCTCCCCTCTGAACTAGATGCATCAAACTCAAAATAAACAAGAAAGAAATTAAGAAGTTGAATAGAATTTTGGAAAAGTTAGATATGGTAGACCTCTAGTGAAAACTAAATGGGGATAGAAAGTAATATACCCTATTCTCTAAATGGCATATAGCACCTACACAAAAACTGACCATGTATTAAGGCACAAAAACCTCACATTCCAACACAGAAAGACAGAAATATTAAAAATCATCCCTTTAAAATCATGAGGCAATAAATATTACATGTAATAAAGGGCAATGGAAAGACAGACTTAAAATTATTTAGAAACTGACTAATCTAATCCTAAAGAATGATTAGGTCAAACAACATATCATAAAAACAATCATACAAACCAATGATGATAATGAGAAAGCATACCAGAACTTATGGGATACATCAAAAGTGGTTCTTAGGAGAAGTTTTATATCTTTCAATGCTTACATGAATAAAATAGAGAAAGAAAAGATTAATGAATTGGACATGCAACTAAAAAGCTAGAAAAAGAGCAAACAAAAAATGACCAATTAAATACCAAATTAGAAATGCTGAAAACCAAAGGAGAGATTAATAAAACTGACATTAAGAACTTTTGAACAAATAAATAAAACTAAGAGCTGGTTTTATTTAAAAAATCAATAAAATTGGTCCTCCTTTGGTTAATTTGATTAAGAAAAAAAGAACAAAACCAAATTTACAGCATTAAAAATGAAAAGGGTGAATTCACCACCAATGAAAAGTAAATTAAAACAATAATTAGCAGCTATTTTACCTAACTGTATACCAATAAATTTGGTTCTTAGTGAAATGTAAGAATATTTACAAAAATATAAATTGCCCAGGTTAAGAGAAAAGGAAATAAAATACTTAAATAACTCAATTTCAGAAAAAGAAACTGAACAAGCCATCAATGAACTCCCCAGGAAAAAAATCTCAAAGACCAAGTGGATTTACAAGTGAATTCTATCTAATACTTAAAAAAAACAATTCCAATACTACACAGACTATTTGAGGAAAAAGACAAAGGAGTCCTACCAAATTTGTTTTATGATACAAATAGGGTACTGACACCTAAACCAGGAAGAGCCAAAACAGAGAAAGAAAATTATGGTCTATTTTCCCTAATGAATACAAAGGCAAAAATTTTAAATAAAATATTAGTTTAAAAAATACTGCAAATTATCATGAGAATAATACACTATGTCTAGGTGGGACTTACACCAGAAATGCAGGACTGGTTCAGTATTAGTAAAGCTATCAGCATAATTGACCATATCATCAACAAAACTAAAAGAAACCAAAATAGGACACTAGCAGATTATCTCAATAGATGTAGAAAAGATTTTTGACAAAATAACCCATTCCTATTAAAAATGCTATAAAGCATGGGAATAAATGGAGTCTTCCTTAAAATGATAAGTAGCATCTACCTTAAACCATTAGCAAGCATTATATGTAATGGAGATAAGCTAGAAGCATTTCTAACAAGATTAGGGATGAAACAAGGACATCCATTATCTCCACTGTTACTCAATATGGTATTAGAATCATTATCATTAGCAATAAGAAAAGAAAAAGAAATTGAAGGAATAAGAAACAAAGCTGTCATTCTTTGCAGACAATTTTCTTAGAGATACCTAGAGAATCAAGTAAAACTACTTCAAATAATAAACAACTTTAGCAAAGTGGCAGGATATAAAATTAACTCACATAAATCATTGGTAGTTCTATATATTAGTAACAAAGCCCAACAGCAAGGGAAGGAAGGAGAAATTCCATTTAAAGTTACTATAGACAAAATATTTGGGAGTCTACCTGTCAAAACATACACAGGAACTATATTAAAACAATAACAAAACACTTTTTCCACAAATAAATTAAAATTTAAATAACTGGAAAAATAGAAGTTACATGTGAGTAGGCCAAGTTAATATGTTAAAAATGACATTTCAGCCTAAACTAATTTGCTTGTTCAATGCCATACCAATCAAACAAACAAAATAGTATTTTATAGAGCTAGGAAAAATAATAATAAAATTCATCTGGAAGAACAAAAGGTTCATAATATAAAGGGAACTAATGAAAAGAAATGCACATTAAGGTAGTCTAGCAAAGCCAGATCTTAAATTGTACTATAAAGCAGCAATCATCAAAACCACATGGTACTGGCTAAGAGCTCAAGTGGTGAATCAGTGGAAAATGTTAGGTTCACAAGACACAATAATCAATGACAATAGTAATCAATTGTTTGATAACCCCAAAGATCCTAGAATTCTGGGATAAGAACTCACTGTTTGACAAAATTGCTGGGAAAATTGGAAAACGTGGCAGAAACTAGACATAAGCCAACATCATACAACATATATCAAGATAAATTCAAGATGAGTACACAATTTAGATATAAAGACTGACTCTATAAGCAATAAATAGTTTACCTGTCAAATTTATGAAGAATGGAGGAATTTATGACCAAACATGAGATGGACCAAACATTATAATACGCAAAAAATGGATTATTTTGATTAACAAAGCCCAACAGCAAGAGAAGGAATTGAAGTGAAATTAAGTTAAATTGAAAACTTTTTGCACAAACAAAGCCAATGCAATCCAGATTTGTATGGAAGCAGAAAATTTAGAAAGAATTTTTACTACCACTATCTCTAATAAAG
>JAQQSW010018342.1:0-11264 GCA_028646575.1 Pseudocheirus occidentalis | reverse complement strand
AAAAAAAACTCCCAAATTAATACCTGGTTTGTTTGTTTGTTTTGACATCCCATTGTTCAGTTTCCAGTAAATTGAAATTCACATTTTATTGCATATGAAACTTCTGTTCTGATCTCCAGGAGCGATACAACTGGAGTGCTAGCTGTTTTGATGTTTAACAGGTGTGATGGGGGAGTATGAACCAAAGATTGAAGTACGTTTTCCTGAAACAATGCAAGCAGCGAAAGGTTCAACTGTAAAATTGGAATGTTTTGCTCTTGGAAAGTAAGGTTCTTTTATTTCCCCATATTTATGTATTTCCTGTTTTGTTAAAGGATTTTTTTGTTGTCAGTCATGTCTCTAAATAAACAGCAGAACTGGTTTAATAAATGCATTCATTTAAAAAGTATTACTAAATGTCTAATCAATACTGTCCTAAGAGATGGAGATATAAAGAGGAAAATTAAAAAAAAGTCTGCCTCCAAGGAAATTAAAACTTATTGGGTGAGACAGAACAGGAACAAAAAGAGGGAATTATGCACACAGACTCACATATATGCATACAAATAATACACACACATACATGCACATATGTGTGTACATATCCATATTTATATCTATGTATACACATAGTTTCTACTTGAAACTAAATATTTCTAATACCCTATGATTTAGACTTTCCTTTCTCCATTTAATATACATATGCACATAAATATACATGTTTAAGTACACATATGTATGTGTATATATGATAATCCATATGGTAGTTGTTCAATTGTTTTCAGTAGTTTTTTTCTTAGCCAAAAAGCAAACAAGCACTGGAATGTCATTCCATGTTAATCTTCAGTTCATTTTACAAATGAGGAAACTGAGGCAATTAGAATTGACACAGGGTCAGATAGCTAGTAACTGTCAGAGATCAGATTTGAATTCAGGAAAGTATATATATATATATATATACTTACACACATATCTATTTTGAGAATAATCTTTTAATTTCAGCTGAACATTTGGACAAGAGAATTGCACTCATATAGAGTAGCATATGAAGTCAATAAGCCTTCCAATTCACCCTTCACTACAATATGTCCAGCCGTAATCATTCAGAAATTCATTGTTTATTGTGTCTCATTCCTTAATTAAGCAACAGGCTTATACATGATAAAGCTGTAGTGTTAATTTTCAAAATAAGGTTAATTATAAATGCCATTGTTAATAGTTCATAATTAAAGTTGAGCAAAACCTGCCTAGGGTAATAAAGGTATCTGGTTGCTTTTTGACAATATTTTCATCAGAATGAACCTTTTTTCAGGGACAAATTTAAAAGTTGCTATGTAGAACAAACAAACATCTACATTTCTGAATATGTTATATCTTTTTTTTCATTTCCAGCTGATTTATTGGTGGCATTAGTGGTGATATTTTTAAGCCTATGTGGACCTGATGATTTATGATTTCATCAGTATAGGTGGAAACCTTTACACATTGCAACTTTTTTTGGCTATATATAACTATCAAGGCAATATTTTGATTTGGAGTTAGAAGACCTTGGTTCTAACTCTCATTCTTCCAGCAACTGTTTTGTGACCACAGGTACTTCAGCTGGAGTTAGGAAATTGCTGTTGTTCAGTCATTTCACTGGCACCTGACTCTTCATGATCCCATTTGGGATTTTCTTGGTAAGGAAACTGGAGGAGTGGTTTATTATTATTTACTTCTCCAACTCATTTTATAGATGAGGAACTGAGGCAAACAGGGTAAAGTGACTTACCCACAGTCACAAAGCCGATAAGTATCTGAGGCTGGATTCAAATTCAGGAAAATAAGTCTTTGGGGGTCTAGGCCTGACACTCAGGAAGATGAATTTAAATCTGGTTTCAAAAATTACTAGCTACGTGACTCTGGGCAAGTCACTTCGTTTCTGTTTGCTTCTGTTTCCTCAACTACAGATTATGGATAACAGAGTCTACTTTGCAGGGTTGTTTTGAGAATCAAATGAGGATAGATAGACACTAGATAGATAGATAGATAGATAGATAGATAGATAGATAGATAGATGGATGGATGGAGAGATGGAGGGATGGAGGGATTGATAGAGAGACAGAGACAGAGAGGGTTATAGAGATATGTGGATATAAATATAGATGGATAGATATAGATATACACATAAAATGTTATATGCATGTATATATGTAGATATGTATATTTTGTGATCAATAAGCATATTGCATTTCAGGCAAAATAAGGTTATATTTTATTTTATGGGAATAGATGGTTTGGGATCATTGATAGCATTGTATACCTTGTGAAGTATATTCTGGCAGGATTTTCTATTCCTTTTAAACTAAGGTAATTATATATCTTCAATATTTGTCCAAGCTATTTAATTAAATGAATTAATATGATGGGCTGACCATCATAGTACACATTTGTACCTATTGACATAGATTTTTTCTATCTACATCTATTTTAATAAGCAGATAAATCAATATCTTTAATATTATTGTGAATTTCTACTTGCATTAGAACAATACAACTATTGTTGTATTGAATATCTATAATGAAAATTTTTTTCAAAGACCTACAGTACATTGATATAAGCCATTCAGCAGGATACATATTCCCAAGATGTATGCAATAGGCATGAAAGGTGTGCTATATAAATACCAAACATTTTTCCCCTTGATATTTGTTTTATCCAAACACTCATTAAATGTAATTTCATACTAATTCTTTCAAGCCAATAAAAAATACAAAACCTTTTTTTTCTGCCATCTTGCAGTGCTACCACCATGGTGCACATGGATGTCTTGGCAGATGCTCTCAAAAGCATCAGCAATTCAGAAAAACAAGGAAAATTCCAGGTTCTCATTAGGCCATGCTCCAAAGTAATTGTCCAGTTCTTAACTGTGATGATGAAGCATGGTTACATTGGCGAATTTTAGATCATTGATCATCACAGAGCAGGAAAAATTATTGTGAATCTCACTAATTAAACAAGTGTTGTATAATAAGCCCCAGATTTGATGTTCAATTGAAAGATCTGAAAAAGTGGCAGAAAAATCTGCTTCCATCCTGTCAGTTTGGGTTTTTTGTGCTTACAAATAAAATGCTCCAATGGACAAAAAATATATATAAAACCTACAAAAAATGTATAAGAAGATAAAAGAAGTAAAAAATGGAAATTGGCGGTTCATACCTTCCACTGAGTTTCAGAACATATATGCTTGATTAAAACAGCAACAACAACAACAACAACAACAAAACACAATCTTCCTTAATGCTGCCATATTCAGGAATAGTAATATATTACCTAAAAGCCAGAGACTTCCTATGAAACCTTAATCCTACAATTAGACAAATGTATTAGTAACTTCAAATATTATTAGTTACATGATAAAATTCATTTGGCTATAAATATTTTATGAGATAGAAAGACCATATGTCTCTTTTTCATACCATACGGCAGGGTACACTGTAGGCATACAATAAATAGTTATGAATTAATTAATTCAATGACAAATGAAAACGTTATATCATTGTATTCAGGACAACCCAATTTACATTTATGAATTGTTATCACTTTCAAGCTTTCTCAAATATGAAAAGCTTGTGACATCTGAATCTCTTCAATTAGGACCTCTCAGACTTAGAAAATATTTGCATCCATTACATTCTGACACCTGAAAATTACATATCACTATATTATTATGTTATTATTTATTTTCATCTCATGTTTTACAGGGCTTCATATAGAAGGATCTTGAGGATAAATTAACTTTAATTTTAATCTTTAATAGTTCATGTTTTATAAATTATTGCATATGTAGATAAAATCATTACTTTTTGCCACTGAATAAGTTCATAGGGACTTCCTAAACCACATAGAGACCAAGTTGAGGAGTTGGTAGGACAATGAGGTTGAAACATAGAACATTTTCTGTTAGAGGGATACTTTCTACTGTAAGAGCTCTATGTTTTCAAAGCTGTTCAATACATGCAACTTGGAATTATTCATGTTTCAAGGGAAGAGAGTGCTGTAAAATGTGCCTGCTTTTTGTTGAATGGATATTACATTCAGGCATTTTGATGGCTATTTTTGCCTGCATAGGTATTCCCATTCAAATCCCGTTTATTTGCTACATTCTTAAGTTATTTGGAGATTTGTAGTTATGGTATAGTTATTTGCCACTGACTATTTGGCAAAGGATTGCAAGCATCTTGCACTTACTGTGTCTTTCTATTGATTGGACAGATACTTTAAAAAAAATCTATGTTATGTATGGCACAGTGTTTACAACTTTATTTCATGATCTACATTGTTTAATAAGTCTAGAACATGGATGGGAAACCTGCAGCCTCAAGGCCACATGTAATCCTCTATGTTCCCAAGTGTAGCCTTTTGAATGAATCCAAAGTTCACAGAGCAAACCCCTTTAATAAAAGGATTTGTTCCATAAAACTTGGACTCAGTCAAAAGACTGCATCCAAGGACCTGGAAGGCCACATATAATGCCAAGACTGCAGGTTCCCCATCCCTGAACAAGACTCTTTAAAGATAAAATATCTGTTATTCATAATGGCAAAATCTGGTCCAGAATCACTGCCATAAATCACCCTGGTGTCTAAACATACACACATAACTGATATTTTCATTTGATGATGCCTTGTCAATATTTCAAACTGAGTTTATGTAGACATCACCCATGGAAGATCTGTTGATCATATACATGTATCTGAAACAACTTAGAGGCTATTTCTAGAGGAAAAAAAAACAGTTTTGAGGTTTTCAAACAATCTAATGAAGTATACCTACTGTCAACCCTTGCTATTTCAATATGACTTTTGTTGTTGTTCTTGTCATCAGTGTCATCTGTGCTGTTATGTCTTGGTTGAGCAACCTCAAAGCAAATTCTACCATATCATTAACAAAATCACCATTTAAGTATTAACATCTAGTGTTGCATTGCTTTTCAATGGGCTTCATATTGAAATTAGATTGTGACAAAATACTTTCTTATTTGTAACATTCTTTTGATTATTGAATAGAGGAGAAAATAACTGCTTTTTAAAGCTTAAGGAAAATACTTGGATGCAAATTCATCCTCTGTAGCTTCACTGAAAGTATCCTAGGTGCACTTTTGTTAGCTGACAGGATAGTAGACATTACTGCACTTGTATTGTAATTGTTACTGTTTGTTTCTCAAAATTCTGATGGATTTAAACCAAAAAACCCATCTTCCTGGGGAAACCTGATAGCCAGTGATTAATATTTTATTTCTCATGAGTCTTTAGAATATTACAATATTAGATAAAATGGCTAATACATTTTGCTTCTTCCTTATTGCAATTTGGTGGGAAATTTGGGATGTTAACTCACCTTCTATAGACTGATTGAACACATGAAAACTTCAATGAACTGAAGATCCCTAGTAGCAGACACTGTCCTACTTTCCTCTGTATTCCATTTTTTTTTCATAAAATAGCTGTTGATTAGGAGGAGAATAAGTAAGACTTTGTCTGAAAATGTTGGCACTCTCTAAGGGCATACAAGAGGCCAGAGTTGATACAAATCTCATTCTGTCTGCACAAGATCCCATCTACTGCTAGCATTTTGTCTGAATAGCTTAGAGATTATAATTATTTGGGATGATGAAATCAATTACAAATACTGTTATGGAGTTGTTGTTTTTTTATGGATAGATGCTATGTCCAAATGAGTATAGGAAACAATTTTATTTGTGATGATGGTTTTGTTCCAGTACAGTTTATTAATTAACTTCCTTAAGAAATGTTGAGATGGGTGTGGTCTCTTTTGGTTGCATAACAATGTATGCTTAATCAGCAATTCATACCTTGTTACAAATTCTGTAGAAGCTAAATTTTCATAATCTTCAGTGATATTTTGTACTTTGAAGAATATTTTTATTTAATTTTATATTTCCCAATTATATTTTAAAAATTAATGCTCTTTTAAAAACAGACATATTCTAAATTCTCTTTCTCATTCCCATGACTCCTCCCTCCTTTGGAAGGTAGGCAATTTAAATTCAATTATGCATGGAAAGTCATGCAAAACAAAATTTCATATTAGACATGTTGCAAAAGAAAACACAAACAATATAAAATATAAATGAATATAGTAATAAGAAATACTGTACAGTCTTCATTCAGGGCTCATCAGTTCTCTCTCTGGAAGTAGCTGGCTTTTTTCATCATGGGTCTTTGGAATCATTCTCTTGGATCACTGTGTTGATCAGAGTAGCTGAGTCTTTTGCAGTTGATTATCTTTACAATATTGCTGTTATTCTGTACAATGTTCTTCTGATCCCACTCACCTCTCACTACATTAGTTCATATTAGCCTTCTCAGGTGTTTCCAGAATCATTGTGCTTGTCATTTCTCTCGGCATAGCAGAATTTCATAATTCAGGCAGATGACACAATGGTTTGAGTGCTGACCTTGATCTCCAGAAGACATCTTCCTAAGTTCAAATCTGGCCTCAGACACTTACTAGCTTTGTGACTATAGGCAGTTCATGTAACCCTATTTGCTTCAGTTTCCTCATCCATAAAATGAGCTGGAGAAGGAAATGTCAAACCATTACAATAAGTTTACCAAGAAAATCTCAAATGAGGTCATGAAGTGTTGGAAATGACTAAAATGACCAAAAAGAGCAATACCATTATAATCATAAATTACAACTTGTTTAGCCATTTAACAATTAATGGCACCACCACAATTTCTAATTCGTCTCCACAAAAAAAGGAGCTGCTACAAATATTTTGAACCAATAGATATTTTGATGAAAAGAAATGATAGGGAAGATAGCCTAGCCATACTAGATCTTAAATTGTATTATAAAATAGCAATCATCAAAACCACTTGGTACTGGCTAAGAAATAGAGAGGTAGATCAGTGGAATAAGTTAGGTACATAAGACACAGTAGTCAATGATTATAGCAATTTACTTTTTGATAAACCCAAAGACCCCAGTTTCTGGGGGAAAATTTTTGCTGTTTGACAAAAACTTCTTGGAAAACTGGAAGATAGTATGCAGAAACTGGGCATAGACCAACATTTGACATTGCATACGAGAATAAATTACAAATGGGTACATGATCTAGGTATAAAGGCTGATACTATAAACAAATTAGGGGAACAAGGAATAGTTTATCTGTCAGATTTATGGAGAATGTATGAATTTATGACAAAATAAGAGATAGAGAGTATTGTGAAATGCAAAATAGATCATTTTGATTACCTTAAATTTAAACAAAGTCAATGTGACCAAGTTTAGGAGGGGAAGCAGAAAACTGGGAAATAATTTTTACGACTAATGTCTCCAATAAAAGCTTCATTTCTAAAAAAAAAAACCTCTATGGAACTGAGTCAAATTTACAAGAATACCAGTCATTCTCCATTTGATAAATGGTCAAAGTTTATGAACAGGCAGTTTTCAGAGGAAGAAATTAAAGTTATCTACAGTCATATGAAAAAAATGCTTCAAATCACTATTGATTAGAGAGATGCAAATCAAAGCAACTCTGAGGTACCACATCACACTTATCAAAATGGCTCATATGACAAAACAGGAATGCAATAAATTTTGGAAAAGATGTGGGCAAGTTCGAACACTAATTCGTTGTTAGAGGAGCAGTGAACTGATCCAGCCTTTTGGGAGAGCAATTTGAAACTATGCCAGAAGGGTAATAAAAATGAACTTAGCATTTGAATCAGCAATACTACTTCTAGGGCTGTATCCAAAAGAGATCATAAAGTTGGGAAAACGACCCACATGTACAAAAACACTTAGAGCAGCTTTTTGTAGTATCCAAGAACTGGAAATTGAGGAGATTCCCATCAATTGGAGAATGGCCAAACAAGTTGTGGTATACGAATGTAATGAAATAGTATTTTGCTATAAGACATGATGAATAGGAGGATTTCAGAAAATCCTGGAAAGTCCTATATGAACTGATCCTGAATGAAGTGAGCAGAACCAGGGGAACATTATACATAGTAACAGCCACAGTGTACAAAGACTGATTTTGATAGATTTAGACATTTTCAGCAATGCAAGCACCTAACCCATTTCCAGAGGACTCATGGAAAACACCATCTACATCAAAAGAAAGAAATATTTGGGAATATTTCCAAATAGTTGGAATGCAGAGTAAACTTACTATTTTCTCTTTTGCTTTTTTTTGTTTTCTTTCCCATGATTTATCCCATTTGCTATAATTATTCTATGCAAAATGACTAATGTGAAAATGTTTTTAAGAGCAATGTAGGTGTAGATCCCATATCAGATTCCCTTCTGCCTTCAGGAGGGAGGAGGAATATAGGGGAAGAAAATTTAAAACTTATGGAAGTGAATGTTGAAAACTGAAAACAAATAAGTAAATAAATTGAAAACAAACAAAATGGATCTTTTATATCCCTTTCCTTTGATTTCTTTGGGATACAGATTTAGTACTATTTCTGGGTCAAAGAATATATACAGTTTCATTGCCCTTTGGGCATAGTTGCAAATTGTTTTCCAGAATTATTGAATTAGTTCACAACTCCAACAGCACATTAAAGTCTCTTTTTTCCTACATCCTCTCCAGCATTTGTCATTTTCCTTTTCTGTCATGTTAGAGAATCTGGGCAAGGTAGCATCTCAGTTGTTTTAACTTTTATTTATTCCATCTGTAATAGTTTAGAACATTTTGTATGAATATTGATAGCTTTGATTTGTTTTCTTCTGAAATTACATGGTCATATTCTTTGAATATATATATCAAGCGGGTGATAGCTCTTATTTTTATAAATTGTGTTGTTTCTTATAAATTTGAGAAATGAGGCATTTATCATATAAATTTACTATAAATATCCCCTCTCCAAGTTATCTGTTTTCCTTCTAATTCTGGCTACATTAATTTTATGTTTGTGTATCAGCAAGCACTCTAGCATACCTAGGTTCTAGCACAGGTTCTTAGATCTGCTTGTCTAAAGGAAAGCAACTTAAAATGGGTTAACAGTCTCACTTTAATCAATCAGACATATATCATTTACCTAGTTTAGGGGGAAAAGTCAGCATCTTGAACTTCAGAGAATACAAACAGAAGTTACAAGCACAAGTTACAAGCCGACCAAGAAACAGATCAGCAGGGGCTTCCAACCATCTGACCATTACATCCATTACCTATTCAGTTACCAGAGATGGAAGTACCAACATCTGTGGAGGGGGGCGGTGGCTCAATGGCTGTCCAGCATCTTGTCTGACCAAATCATACAACTCTTCTCAAAGAGAACCCCAAAGCAAAACATCACATCAGGGCATATATATATATATATATATGTACAGCCTTCTCCTGGATCAGAGAATGTCACAGCCCTCTTGACCCACTGTCTGTTACAAAGTAACAAGGCTGAAGCAGTCCTGAAAAACAAACCTCCCACTACAGGCTCCATGTGACCACATTCATCCTATTAGGGGGCAGAGTCTACTTTGAAATCAAGGAAGATTCTCAGAGCCACTTAAGCCTATCAAAGGGTCTAGGGGTAGGGAAGATCTTCAGATTCCCATTCTAGTTTGTAAAATATTATTTTTTAATTTTATGAAAACAAAATTATCTCCTTTACTTCTAATGATCTTTTCTACCTCTTTTGTGGTTCTAACTCTTCCCTTGTCCATAGATCTGAAATATGCATTTGTCTATACTCCCTTAATTTACTTAAATCGTTCGTTATTTCCAAATAACTTGCCCATTTTGACTTTATGTTGGTATATGATATGAAATGTTGGTCTCCACATAGTTTCTAACAAACTGCTTTCTACTTTTCCCAGAATTTTTTTTTGTCAGATGTTGAGATTTTACCCCCAAAGCTTGGATCTTTGAGTTTATCAAACATTAGGTTACCACAATCTTTTTTTTTACTTTGCTTTATGTATCTAATCTTTTCCACTGATCCACCACTCTATCTCTTACCCACTACTAAACTGTTTTGAGGATTACTACTTTGTAATATAATTTGAAATCTGTAACTGCTAGGCTACCTTCTTTAATTCATCTTCTCTTATTGATTCCCTTTACATCCTTGAAATTTTGTTTTCTCAAATGAGTTTTGTTACTATTTTTTCTATTTCTAAATAATAATTCTTTGATTTTGTACAGTACAGAATTAGGAAACTAACTTAAGTAGAATTATTGTCTTTATATTATTGACTTGGTGTACTCCTAAGCAAGCAACCTCACTGAAAAGTGCAGTAGGAATGGAAATTGGCTCGAGGCCTGGTACAAAGCTCCAATACAGCAATGAAAACTGGAGATGAGTAAATTATCCACTCAAGTCCCCCAAGAAAAATAAACCCATATGGTAACTACTCTAATCATGACTGAAGAGGAATTTTTTATAAGAACTACCTGAATATCTAGAAGAAATGAAGAGATAAAATATGTGGGAAAAGAAATTGTTGAGAAGAAAATTTTAAGCAAAAAAAAATACTTTAGGAGAAAATGGCACACTTGTACTAAGTAACAGACTCTGAAAATTAGACTAGATCAACAAGTAATCAACTATTTTGTGACATAGCAAAACATATTAGAACAGAATCAAGAAATTAAAAACAAGAAGTGTAAGGTCTCTCATATAATAAATAATTGACATAGAAAACAAGTTAAATAGAGAGAAATTAGCAATCATTGGCTGCCCCAAAACATTAATTTTTAACAAAAGGATATTATTTGTAGTGCACAGTTTGGAGAGTTTCTATGAGGAAAGTCTTCAATGGATGTTCAAATACTAGGGGAATGATAATAATAATAATTATAATCATATGTCTAGCATTGTCAACACACTCAGAAGTTGGTGGAATTTTATTGTAGGAAAGATTTGTCATTATTTTTTTTTTAATTTTTAATTTCAATTTATTTTCTTGGTTACATCATTCATTTCCACAAGGTTTTGAGTTACAGATTTTCTCCCCTTTTTGCCCCTACCCCCCAGCCCAGAACATTGATCCCACTGTAAGGCCCCTTCTAGAATGAATCTGTTCCCTTTTATGCCCTCCTCCAACATCCCTCTAGCTTTCTAGCAGGGCAGGGAGGGGCTGCCTGCCCCCGTCCCTGAATGTATTATTACCCAGTTGCCTTTGATTGTATAGCTTTAAATACTAGATTCTTGCAGTTCCTCCCCTGTCACCCACTCCCACTGGGAGGAGGAGCAATTCGATACAGGCTGTACCTGTGTAATTAAACAGGACATCTCCATGGTGGGCAAATTGTGAGAGGCTAATT
>JAQQSW010018341.1:0-11264 GCA_028646575.1 Pseudocheirus occidentalis | reverse complement strand
CAGGACTTATTACATTATCTAGCTCATAATAAGTATTCAATAAATGTTTGTTGAATAATATTTAAATCATCCTTCTTACCATTTCCCTCTTATTCTGCCTATATTATATCTTATCTCTTTAGATTAAAACCAAGTTTCTAGTTTGTCCAGATCTTTGGGAACTCTGATTCTTCCAGTGTTAGCTACTCTGCCCATTTTTGTGTCATTTGCAGTTCCAGTCAATAAGTAACTATTAAGTGCCTACTTTGTACCAGGTACTGCCAAGCACTGGAGATATAAAAAGAAACAAAATTCAATCCTTGCTCTCATGGAGTTTGCAATCTAATAAAGACCTCCTGATCCAACCTGCAGATTTGATAACTGCCATGTATGCCTTTTATTGAGAAAAAATGCAAAACTCCATAGGTAGGGACAAACATAGTTCCCTTGGATATTTCAGTAACAATTTCATTCTAAGTAAGCATGGAACCATTCATTATTATGCCTGGAGGGGAGCTCACTATACCATTCTCTAATCTGTCCAACTTTACTGTTGTACAATCCATGTCTTTCCATTTTTCCATGAGAGATTTACTAAAATCTAATTAACCTGTATCTACACCATTGCTATGATCTACCTCAAGAATGCCAGAGTTTGTGAATTGGGAGAGATATCACTAAGTCAGTCCATAAATAATTTCCACCACGATATGCTCCACATGACAAGTAGTTATCCGGCTTTTACTTGAAGATGGACAAGGAGGGGAAACCAAATACTTCTTGAATAAATCCATTCCCCTTAAGGAGAGTTCTAAGGTTTATGGTGTCAAGATTAAACTGCCCTCTTTGCAACTTCTAGCCATTGTTTCTGGTTCTGCCCTCTGGAGCCAAACATAATAAGGGTAAGTTCTCATCGACACACAACCTTTCAAATACTTGAAGATGATTGTTACATCTTCCCCAAATCTTCTTTTTTCTCTATGCAAAACATAACTATGTCACTTTAGCAAAACATATCCTTTCAACCAATGTTCGTATAACATTAACTTGGGGACCAAATTGGGATCAAATCTTATTCTAATTGTTCCTCTACACTTACAACTTGGCAATGCCTTTCTTAAACCATGGTGCCCAGAACTGAGATCAATTATCTAGAGAAGGGCTGCCAGGGGCCAAGAAGAGTCAAATAATAATCTTCATATTCCTGGAATCTAAGATACCTTAGTTACTTTCAGAAAAGGCGATGGAGTTAGCCTGGAATGACTTGTTTCTGATAAAACCATGCTTATTCTTTGTGATCACTGTTTCCTCTTGGAGGCCTTCACTAATCAGGTTGGATCTCCCCTTCATCCTTTGCCCCACCCCCCCACCCATGACTTCTGCCTTCTCCCTAGTCACTTTTGCTCTTAAACTTGCTTCAAAATGCAATTCAAACATTGCCTCCTTCAAGACAGTTTACTTAATTTCCTTAGTTATTACTTTTATTCACCCCACCCACTTTGAATCCTGACTTATTTGTGAATATTTTTTATCCCACAGTAGAATATAAGATCCTTAAAGGCAAGGGATGTTTAATTTCTATATTTGTATCCCCATATTTCTATATTTGTATCCCTATTTGTATACTACCACTTAATAAATGCTAATGTATTAATGATTGATGGTTGATTAATGGTATTATATACTATTTAATTTGTGCTTTAACATACTATATGTTATGTGTAATTTTATCAGTGTGGTCTGTATGTACTTAATTTTCCACTCTTTGCTGATTCAGATTGTAAGTTCTTTGAGTGTGTGTGTGTGTGTGTGTGTGTGTGTGTGTGTGGTTTAAATCACCAGAGCTTAGTTTAATGCTTGGAATATAGTAAACATTTAATAAAAAAATATTGTTTGAGGTATCTCACTGGCATCAGGAAGGCTGTAATTGTATATCTTCAGAAAACATAAGGGCTTTTTTATTAACATTATGTAATAATATCGTATGGTTAATTGACAGCTGCCATTGAAGACTACACCTCCTTTTCTTCTTTATTTACATCTTTATCTTCTATAAACTAAAGCTACATCTGTTGCATTTATTTCTATATTTATTCTTAGCTAATGGAGTTTCTGATATAGTTCTTTTCCTCCTAAAGCTACATTACACCTTGGATATTTATTTAGGGGAAACCTATGTTCAATCTTCCTATCAATTCTCTCTGCTAGAAAGACACAGTACTTTGGTAAGAATGGAAAAGTTTGACATGGGTAGATTTCCTCATCATTTCAAAGATTCAATGCTAATGTGAACAATAGGAGGTCGGCCCATTGCTAATTGTTATTAGAGAGGAAACACTGATTATCACATGTGTGCGTGCACGCGAGAGACATAATAAATACAATCTTAAATATCACAAGGCATGTCACAGGAATGATTTGCAATTGTAAATCCATTAGCAGTGTGCATGAATACTAAGACTGCTGGCATGCCAGGTTGTGGATTTGCCAAAGAAACTGACATGCTTTTTCAAAAGGGAAGAAAATACCCCATGGAAAATATCTTTCTTCATATGTAATTAGTTCTTTCTAAATTTAAATTACTTTTAATAATCTGCTGATCAGCAATATATCTTAAGTATGTATAAAATGACCCAAATGTTTATATTAAACATTTGCCATTAGGTGAAAATGTGCTTAATGAACTTTAAATCTCCCCAAATTGACTGTTGCAAACACACACACACACAGACACACAGACATAGACACAGACACACACACAGACACACACACACACACACACACACACATACAAACACTGCTCAGCAGAACAGATACAGCTGCTGTCCTTGCAAAGCTGGAGAGAAAGCCCAACAGAGTCACAACATAGCAAGCATCCATCCATGAGCACAGGTGTGGCTTCTTGCAGAGACAAAAATTCAATTTAGTCACATCTACTTTGATACTGTCTTTTAGGCTTCCATTGGTCTCTGGGGTTGACTTTACTTCAACTTCATTCTGTCAAGTAAAACAGCATCAGAAATACAGTGATATTCAACACAGGCAAGATGATGCAAGGATAGGAATTCAAAGACCTGGGTTCTAGTTCTAATTCTATTGGAGCATTCATATATAAACTGGGGCAAGTCTCTTGTCATTCTAGCCTTCAATGTCCCACTTTGTAAAATGTGGGTTTAGGACTAGACAAACTATAACATCTATTCCTACTCTCACATTCTATGTTTTCTAGCTTGCTCCGGGCCCTTCCATTTCTGACATTGTGTTCCCTTCCTGCTCTGCTTTTCAACAATTCTAAGGAACTAACATCCCTTTCACTTCTACCATTCTATGGTCTCTGCTTATAAGGCCCCTTCCTTCTAGCTCTGACATTCTTTGTTCCATGGTTTTATAATTCTGTGTAGTGTAGAAAACAAAATGTGGCTGAAGATTTTGTAAGCTTCCTTCTCCCTACCCTACCCCACATAAGTAAATTATTTGAATTGACTCCTTTTCAGTGACTTCACGTGGCTAACCACATCTCCTTGAAATTTTAGTTGCAATTTACCTAGGAAAATGTATCCCAGATACTTCAAATGGAGCTGCAGAATATGAAATCTTATGTGTACATTCTTTCTAAAGTCAGATATAATTCCTTAGAAATAGACATAATGCTTTAGACTTTTTTTGGTTAAATCATGTTTGATTTGGTTAATGTAGGTTGAACAGTAGTTTAACACTAGAAGCTCTTTTAAGTTAGATCATTCCTATATTAATGAGATCCAGTCTGATTCAAGTGAAGAAAAAAATTATTAAAAAAATAAAATGTCCCCTTGCTGTTATTCAAATGAATGGAAAGAAAGAGGTGGTATTTTTGAAGCACCTTTTTTTAGCCTAATTGACTTGGATTTGGCTCATCTTGAGTAGGTTATGTTCTCTTATTGTACCAGTCTTTCCGCAGTAAAATCATTCCCCTCACTAATGAGCTCCATCCTGATATGACAGGAGGACAGTTTTAAAAACACCCACTGTTTTCTCCCCCATTCATTTAAATAGCAGCAAAAAGACACCTTTTTTCAAGTCATTTTTATCTCTGGAATTGGGGCTGGAGCTCGTTAATGAAGAAATGATTTTACTCGAAAGACCTTTCAGAGTTGAGCTATAACCTAGTTTAGGGAGAGCCAGCCCCATGATAACTTTATAAAATGTTGCCTGGCTTACATTCCAACCATTTCTGAGCTGCCTTCCAGTCTCAGGGCCTGAGTTCTAATGACAAAGGGTAAACAGTTGAGGAATTGATGGCACAACACTTTTGGAGACTATAAAGCTCTGTCCCCATGATGAGCAAAAATCTATTCCCACCAAGTCATACTAGCTTCTTATTTTGACATTTTACTGCTGCAAATAATAGGGCAGAAAAATTTGAAAGTCTGACTGGCCATTTATATACAGCACTGTCATTTACCCTGGAAAGATGGTAATACCTTGGGGCCTATGGACAAGTAGAATTAGATCCCAATCAATGGGGACTTCTCATCCCCAAGAGTTTATGAATTCATTCTCTGTCGCTCTGTCTCTGACTTTCTCTCTTCTCTCTCTCTTTCTGTCTCTGTCTCACTGTCTGTCTGTCTGTCTCTCTCTTTCCCTCTCCCTGTCTCCCTCCATTCCTCCCTCCCCCTCAAAAGCAAATATTTTCTAATCATCATCAAGCTCATTTTTGCCATCATCCTCATTATCATCTTAAGAAGGTGGAGATTGCAACAATGGGACCACATACAGCATTTCACAGGGTAGTTGCATTGAAAGGGACTTACAGAAATTAACAGACTCTTGAAAGATTTTTAGTATTATTATGGAACCAAAACAGGCCCTCCAAAATAAAAAAGAACACTTCCAGGCCATGGTAGCCTTACACTTGATCCTCATAACTAAACTCAAGTGAGCCCCAAAGTGACACAAGGTCTAAAACATAGTTATTTCAAAAGGACTTCATATGAGCACAATTCATTCTGTGCCCTGGCAATTATTTTGCTTTATTTTCATTGATGTTTTAATAAAAAGGTATAATAGCATTTGGATGTCTCTGTCATACACCCTACTCACTTAACTTGGCCCTAGTTAACTGTAAACTATCTGAAAAAGATCTCCTCTCAATGAATAAAGATTTGGCCCATAGAGGAGGTTCTGAAAAATGTTTGAAGGCAGTTTCCAAAAAAAAAAATTGGAAAGTTAGAACATTGGCAGCCTCAGAGCGATGTAATAGTATCGTTCCAAAGAAAACTTTGGAAGAAAAAAAGGTACTAATATGGTCATAAAAAATTATCCACCTTACTTTAGAAACAAATCTGTCATTTTGTTTATATTCTGCTGCTAAAGGTAGCACATTAGTCTATTAGTATGTAATACTGTCATAGAATTATCTATTTGGAAGGAGACAGAATCATAGAAATTTAGACCTTGAGAGACAGAAGGGAGCTGGAAGATCATGTAGTTCAGTCTTGCCCTTTACAAATGTAGAAACAGAGGCTGAGAAAAGGGAAAGGATTTGTTCACAGTCATAGCTACTGATTTGAAAATTGGATCCATTTCTCTTGACTCATTTACCTCATTGTGTTTAGACCTTGTATTCTGGACTTGATTATAAATTCTTTATGTGTACGATAAGTCATACTTCTGGGGTTAAACATGGTGCCTAGTTCAATGAGGGCTCAATGCATACTTAAAAAATATCTGTTTGTTGACACAAATGCCCCCAAATGGAACTGGCTCACTCCTAAGCTAGTGAATTCTTCACTGCTGATATAATTGTTAGTAGATGGATGACCTTGCATGTGGGAATCAGAGTGCTAAGTTAGGAGGGCCCTCAGAAGCCATTAAATACCTTCATTTTACCAAGGGAGTAATTGAGTCCCAAGAAGACTGATTGACTTATCATGTAGGCAACAAGAATTAGAGACAGAATTTGAACCCCCAGGTCCTCTGACTCCAGAGGAAAAGTTTTCTCCCCTGAACTACATCTTCTCCTTAGTGTTGGAGATCTTCATCTTTGGATAGGGATTGAACTGGATGATCTTTTCAGAAAGTTCCCTTTTCGTTGTGGTGTTATATGGTTGACTATTTGGTGGGGTTAATCAGAAAATCACAAGATTTTAAATCAGCTTGACTTTTAGAATTGATTGTCAAAATGCTTAAATTAAGGCTGCTATTTGGGACCCTAATGAGCATGCTTGTCTTTCTGAAGCTTTACTTCGACCAGGCTTAATCTTGTAGGTATTTCAACCTCTTCAGAAGCAAATGCCACCTGCATATTTCTCTCTTTCTCTTTCTCTCAAGATGTCACCAGTTAACATCATTGGGTAATAAAAATTCCACTTAATGCAGAAGTATTAAGTCAAGGAGCAAGTTGCTGCACTCTTGACAAAGTCGCACACATCTGCAACATCTTCATTTATCAAGCACCTCTCTCCCCAAATCCAACAGGGATCTGTAACTATTAGGCCCTCCTGTTGTGTCACTGCTGTGGACCTGCTAATTGGATTTTGGCAAAGTTGGTGTCATCTAGCAAGAATAGGAAGTAGCTGGGAATTGTGTGTATGGGGAGCAGGGGTGGGGGTGAGGAAGGAATGAGAAGAGAAAGAAAAAGTGGAGAGCAACTCAGGGCAAGGAATGCATTCTTGACTACTGGGGATGTTTATATATTCACACTTAAGGGTAGGATGCTGCAGTACCACAGATGGATGATGAGATCAAACACAAATCAATGCACCCTACTCCCAGCATCCAACAATGGCCACAAAGTAGAGGATCAAATCCGTGTTCTACTTTAATGGAAATATCAGATGCTCCAAACATATTTTTAAAAATATCTCACTGTCATCACGGCCTAGTGGAAAAAGGGCTAGATGTGGCATCAGAGTAGCAGTTGCTGTCATTCATTACCTGTGTGAACCACTTTTCCTCTGTGGTTCTTAGTTTTCTCAGGGGATTAGATCAGATGGTCTTTAAGAGCCTATCCGGCTATTATATTTTCTGCTCTTTTCATACTTATCCCAATCAGTTATTCAAAAAATATTCGCAGTGTCCACTGTGTGCCTGACACTATGTCATTCACTAAGAATGCCAAGAAAGGCAAAAGCAAAACAAAAACAAAATCATTCCTCTTAAGGAACTCACAGCTCAACAGGAGAAATACCATGCAACCAGCTATGTGCAAACGTGATCCATACAAAATAAATCAGATGTAATCAACAGAAGGAAGAAATTAGGATTATTTATTCTTGGGCTAATGATTTCTTATTTAACCTTACATTCCTTGCTTTGAGTACGTGTGTTTATCTCTTTTCTCCTCCATTAGATTATAAGCTCCTTGAGGGTAGGAGCTGTCTTTAGCCTCTTTCTGTATCCCCCTGCACTCAGCATAGTGCCTGGGAAATAATAGGGCTGAATAAGTATTTATTGATTGTTATATAGATAGATAAAAAGCTAGATGATAGCAGATAAATGAGAGATAGATGATAGATGATAAGTAGGTAGGTAGATAGATAGATAGACAGACAGACAGACAGATAGATAGATAGATAGATAGAGGATAGATAGATAGATAGATAGATAGATAGATAGATAGATAGAAGGTGACTAATCTAAAGGGTGTCATTAATAAGGAAAACCGTTTACAAGATACCTGACAAGTGGTCATCCAGCCCCTCACTCTTCATTTAATGACTTCTAGTATAGGGAAACCTACTGCCTCTCAAACTGGTCCATTTTTTTGTATAGTTCTATTTCTTAGGAAATTCTTTCTTACACCAAACCTAAATCTGTCTGAAATTTGTCCTAATTATTTCTACTTTTATTCTCTATATACATTGACGTATATATATAATATATGTATACATTGTTGTCATTTAGCCTTGTCTGACTCTTCATGATTCCTTGGACCATATTGTCAACATGGTTTTCTTGGCAAAGATAGTGGAATGGTTTGCCATTTCCTTCCCCAATGGATTAAGGTAAACAGAGGTTAAAAGACTTGCCCAAGTTCACACAACTGGTAAGTGTCTGAGGTTTAATTTGAATTCAGATCTTCTTGACTCCAGACAGTACTGTTTTCACTGAACCACAGAGCTGCCCATACATGTGTGCATGTATGTGCATAAATACAAACATATGGATATATGTGTATCATGTGTACATGGTATGTACTTATATATTAGCTTATATTATATATGTATATATAAGCAAATGCATTTTGTATCTACACATATTTTGTACATGTGTACACACAGACACACACATATTTCTGCTGTTTAGTTCACAAAGACAAGACTTGACTTTATATCATATATGTCTTCAAAAGGAAAGTTGATTTTCCCACATTCAAGTTAGGGAATATAACACAATAAATGTTCCCTTCTTCAGATTAAGGAAAGCAGATTTAATTTTTGTCCAATCAACCCAGGGCTTGAATTGTGTTTACCTATTCCTCAGTTTCTGGCAATAATAATAATAGTTCCTTTTTCCATAGAATAGTATAATATGTCATATGTCAGAAAGTATTCTTTTCATTCATAGTTGAGGGAAAAATGAAAAGGAGAGAAGTGATTTGTCAACGGCAAAAGCCACACGGTTACTTTTCATTTTGTTTTACATATGCGTCAGCAATAAAGAGAGGTCCTGATTTTTTTTTTCTTAAAAGAAGTAAGTAGGCACTGATGTAAAAGTAATGCCAGGTTGCACAATATCTTTGAAAGTCAACTTCTGGATCATTATTTTTTCCCAATTACTTTTAAGGGAATTCACCTAAAAGCATCAGTAGTTTGGGACATTTCTTGCATTCAGCTGCAGATTTATATTTGAAAGAATCCAGGGCTTTGATTTAATTTTCTTTATTTCTGATTGCATATTTCAAACTAAGATGGCTACTGTTCAAATAAAAAATCAATTAGAAATATTAATAAACAAACCCTGTCAACTTATGTTGGAAGTAAAATATGTTTTTTCATCTTCAATAAACAAACAATTGCTAATCACTGTTTTTATCATTTTATCAATATCATAAAAGCATGATATGCGATTTTCTCCCTTTGAATGAAATATAACAATTATTAACAAATTCTGACCAGAATTAACCCTCCTGCATAAAGCATAGAAATTAATAAATGGTGTCACTTTGTGTATTGAGAAATAAAAAAAAAACATTATATTGTAGGCATTGGAGTGCAGTGAAAACAGATTTCAGTGGCAGAAGAGCAAATTCCTCATTACTTTACCTTTTCAGGTCATCATTTTTTGCATCTGAAAAATTATGGAATTGGACAAGATGATCCTTAAACCTCTTTGCAACTCTATGTCTGAAAAGCCCTTGACATTCTAAAGCTTTAGGGATGGAGTATTCTAAGGCTCTTTTTAGCTTTGACATTGTGTTCTATGATTCTCTATGGAATATAAAGAAAAAGGAAATATTCTAGATCCAAGAGTAAATTAGATCTCAAAATCTCAGAGTGGGAAGGGATTTTGGGGTTGACTAATACAAAGGGTGCTATTAATAAGAAAGATCATTTACAAGATTCCTGACAAGTGGTCATCCAGCCCCTCACTCTTCATTTAATGACTTTTAGTGTAGGGAAATCTGTGTCAAAGTGACCCATTTTTATACCATTTTATTTCTTATGGAATTCTTTCATATACCAAAACCTAAATCTACTTCCTGAAGTTTGTCCTAATTACTTCTACTTTTATTCTCTCAGGAAGAACAAATCTGATGATTCTTCCTAATGACAACACATCAGATATTTGAAGCCACCAATCATAGTCTCTCCCTTAAATCTTCTGCTGTCTCTAAAGTGATCTTTCCTCATTCCTTCAGTCAGTTCTGCTATGATAAAGTTTATAGTCCACACTCTTTTTGGTCACTCTTGTTTAGAACAATACACTCCACTTTGTCAGTGTTCCTCCTAAAATACAAGTGTAACTTGACAAAAACAGCTAACACCTGGACTATCACCACCCTCCCTCATTCTGAAATGTATTCTTCTTAAAGCAGGCTAATATCTTACTAGCTTTTGGGTCACTGTATCACACTGTTGATTTCTGGTCATTTTTCAGTCCACAAAACTCATAGATCTTTTTTGACAGAGATTTTAACTGCATCTCCCTATTCTGTACTGGTGTAGTTAACTTTCTTTTTAACCTAGAGTAGGAGACCATACATTTTTCCCTGTTAAACTTTATCTTAAGAGATTTGGTCCATTTTTCTAGTCTGTAGAAAAGTTTTTGGATCCTGGCTTAATCACTGAATATGTTAACTCTCCCTCCCATCTTTTTGTCAACTCTATGTAACCAGATGACCTCTGCTTTCATCCACATCATTTGAATAATACATTGAAAATTACAAATGCATAGATCCCTGAAGGACTTCACTAGTGACTTTCCTTTAAGTTGTCATAAAATATTCCTCTTCTTTGGGTATGGTTATGGAAGTAGTTCTAAAGCCACTTGACTAGAATGTCATCCAGTCCATATTTCCCCATATTGTCCAAAATGATAGTCTGAAACAATTGATCAAAAGTCTGTGGAAACTCAGATATACTCCACACGACATATGATCAGCTGGTTGAATTTCCCTGTACCCATCACCCACCACCAAAATGAGCTTAGACCAACAAGAGTCAAGACAAGAGTTTGATGAAACTATATCCTTTTATTAATTGCTGCTTTTCTTTCCAAGTGATCATAAATCTTTACTTTCTTATCCATGTTCAATGTCCTTTCAGTTCAGTTCAGTATCCTTTCAGTTACCCAGATTGAACACCTCAAAGTCATCCTTGGCTCTTCTCTGCATACTTATCTTCCCTAACCCTCATATCCATTTAGTTGCTGAGTCTTGTTGATTCTAGTTTCACAACATCTGGAGCATCTGTTTCCTTTTCTCTACTCATATCACCACCACCTTAGTTCATGCTTTTATTATCTCTGGCTTAGCATGTTGAAATTACATTTTAATGGTGATAGAAGGAAACATATATTTCCATACATACATATACATACATATATGTATAAATACAGGCACACATGATATCAACTTCCTTAACCTGGCTTTCAAGATTTGTAAAAGTGTTTTCTGGTTTTTTATCTCCCTACCCAAATCTATTCTACTGCCAAGTTAATTTATTTACTAGAGATTCCTTTACATGTATGATTATGTATATGTGTATTTATATGTTTATGTGTATGTATATGTTTGTGTATGTATGTATATGTGTTTGTATGTGACTATGTGTATGCATGCATGTGTATATGCATGTGTGTAC
>JAQQSW010018340.1:0-11265 GCA_028646575.1 Pseudocheirus occidentalis | reverse complement strand
GTCTCAAATGAAGACAGGTGAAGATAAAGACTTTATCAAAGTGCCTGGGGTGGTGGTGGTATTATGTAGGGGGAAAGGCATTTTGAAGGGTGTTAAAGAGAACTATCTCTAGAGGGGAATTTGTTAATAGAAGGGGAATTTAGAAGGGGAATTTGTTAATAGATGATAAATTATTGGAAATGTCTTTTATAACCACACAATTCACTTCATTATAATTTCCTTAATTCTAATTATTCTAATTCCCGTTATTCTAATTCCTTGTTCACTAAATAACCTTATGATCTTAATTGGGTCTTCTGGGATAGGACAGGGAGGGTGGGGAGGGCAAGAGGTAAAGAAATAGAGTGAAGGGAGGAGCTAATTTGGTATGAGAATTGAGAGAACCAATTGGATTCCATCTAATGAACCCTGCCTCCATCTTCTGCTACCACATGATTTGTATTTCTGTAAATTCTTCATGGGAAAAAAAATGGTATAAGCCATTAATTGTTTTGTAAAATATAGATGGATTCAATTAATCAACATCTGCCAATTCTGGGAAAGTAAAGACTTTGAAGCCCACTTGTCACCTTCTAACTTGACTGAAAACCACTCTTTAACCACCCCCACCCCTAACTTATAAAATCCTTCAGTTTTCTTCTATTATAAATCAGATTATTTAATCTTGTATCCTGGTTTATATCCCATTAATTGTTTTCTTTTAATTCATAAAAAACTGTCTCCCCATCAGGGTCCAGTGCCAAGCTGAGGAGTGTCTAGTCCTGGATTTTTTATACAATTGGCATGCTTTATTGAATAATATGCTTAATAATAATTGAAGCCTCAGAAGCCTCAATCTTTGTTTCCTCAATTATTTCAGATTTCATTAATCACACTAACCTTTATCAATTTCCCCTGCAAATGGTCTGTCTAATAAACCTATGATCCTTCCAACTACATTTTCCATTGTGAAAAAAATGACTTAAAGTTTTAGCTTCAGTCAGTCTTTTATGAATTTTCTTAGCCTGTCTGAAATTATCCCTCAGATTTGGATCAGCATCTCCAAACCCCCATTCCATTCTTGAGCCAAAACAAATAAGAAGTCAGTGAATGTGAGCTAAAAATCGAAGGTCAAACCTTGCATTCTTTGTTTGCAATCTTTCATACCTGAAAATGATGTTCATCACCATTAAATTTATAGTTTCTTTAAACCTGCTGTTGGGGGAAAAAAATAAGTTAAAATCAATCATCTAATGCTCTTTCAAAATTTTATTTCACATTTCTGCTAATTTGCATTGATGTTTATCCAAAAGAGAACACTACTTTGCGTAGTCCTGTGAAAGGGGAAAGGTAACTTAAGGAAAAGTCTGTTGATGAGTTGCAATGAAACATTTATTGCCTAAGACCCACAAGATCTCCTGTGTATTACTGATACATAATATGATCTTTTTGCTATGAGGAATTCATGCCATCAACGTATGTCTTTTCATCCTTCTCTGTCTAAGCTGACAGTCTGTGTGAGTTACTGTAGGTGGAGATAACCCTCATCAACTCTTAGCCCAAATTTCTGACAGCCTCTCTTAAGAAAATCCTTGAACATGGGATCTTCTGGGACCTACCAGAACTTGCTCTCCTCTGACAGTGTCTTTAAAAAAAAATCCTTTAAGTCACAATGAACTACCCTGAGAAGACTTTGGTAGAGGGGATTGTAAACAATGCAAGTAACTGTGGTACACTGAGAATTGGCCTCACATAGGTTTAACTGCCTTTGACTCATATTGTCTGTGTAACCCTGGACAAGATTGTGAAGTCCTCAGAGTCCCTACCAATTCCTTAAGACTATAAATTATCAGTTGGCATTGCTAGAGGGAATTTCCTTATCAGGAGTTCCCTGAATCTATAAAACTACAGGTCAATGCAATCAATTGCAAATGGTAGGTAAAAGTTTTATTTGTTGGATGAATAAAGGTGCTTTAGAAATAGCAGGTGCTTAATAAATACTGAATTGCGATATGATTAACTTTTCTTGTTTCATGATTTCTACTCTCACAAATAGAATGAAATTTATTTTCTGAGTAAACATATTTGGTTTAGGATACATAGGGAAATTCCACTTGCCAGACCATGCTCTTTTCCTCCTGCCTTCCATTTAGTATTACCTTGGTCATCTATTGCAGTTCTTAAAATAAATATTTGTAAAAAGACAACTAAGAAGATAATCACAACTAATACACCATTATCTAATGCAGAGGATGAAGCATAGAAATTCTACAAAGCATCTGCTAAGTTCTTTTAAATTGACATTCTGATATTCAGTGACTACAAATGAAAAGGTGGGAAGAAGTAAGGACGGTGAAAAAATGATAGAAAATATAGATCAAAAGTAAGGGATGAGAAACATTATTGACACACTTGTCGTCTAGACAAAGGCCGTAAAATTTTATTTCATGAATAATTTCTTCAAGGAAAGAATCGAAAGGTACTGGGAACACCAAATAACACTAAAAAATGAGACTGATTATGCCTTTGAAGGCCAAAAATGGCATGTTATGATTGGGTTGATCAGACTACTGACCTGCAAAGATCAAACTGATGCGAAACTAGAGAAATAAAAAATACATGCTATGTTATTAAAATGACTGTCCCCACTTGTTTATTTAAATAAGCTATTGAGGATTCTGGGAAGATGGCAGGGTAGGTCAGAAAACCTTCATCTCTCCAAATTTCCTCCACAAAAAAAGAATCACTTCAGAGCAGCAGAAATTAATACAAGGTAAAGCAGCTGTCTTCCTAAGACAATTTGAAATGACCCTAGGAAAGACAGGACCTCCAGAGGTAGAGGTCTGGTCTGAGTGAAGAGCAAATACTTCCAAGCTGATTCTGCGAAATCAATAAACAACAAGCCCTGGGGGCAGCCAGGTACAAAGGCAGCTTCAGCCTTAGAAACTTTCATCTTGAAGAGAATGTGGGGGTCTGAAGCGGAGTAGGAAAAGATTGACAGATCTTCCACTGTAGAGTGGTGCCTAGCATAGGTGTGCTGACCAGATGCATCTTGGGCTATGGCTGTGGAGAAAAGGAGCTAGAATATACCTGGTGAGTACAGTAGCAAGGGGCAGGCAACCTGCTGGCTGTGGGCACTTGCAGGAAAGCAGAGTCCCTGGTTTCAGTTCCAGGGCAGAGAGGACAACTATAGTTTGCAGCTACCAGAGGACTGCAGGGAGCAATACCATTTGCAGGACAGTGTAGCTGGGGGCCCTAACTGTGGTTTAGGACTGGAGAGCACAAGGTTGGGCCCTGGAATAGAAAATAACAGTAAGAATGACCTGAGGTTACACTAGGAAGACATCCAGGAGCCAAGATAACAGAATAAGAAATTGCTCTCACTCTCCCTTATTGAAATATATAGAAAATATAATTGCAGGAAAAACCCTGGAACAGTTGAACCAGCAGAAAGACAGAGTGCAGCAGTCTTGCAGCCCAGGAAGCTTGAGGGATTAATGGGAAAGGTCCTTCTCACTCTGGTAGAAGGGGAACAGTAAAGGACAGAAGGTAACCCAGCAAGCCAGCAGCACACCCCACCTCAGTAAACCAGGGGGAGATCCTGAGCCCCAAGGTGATAGAGTAGGCAAGCACCAAATCCAGGACCCTCTGGCCCCCTAATGCCTTGGAACAGGAATGGAACTGGTAGACTCCAGGTCAGAAAATGACCATGTACACCAGCAAGCGGACATCCTCCAGCAGTCAAACTTCCCCATGCTTCAGCACAACTCCAAGCTGGTAGGCATCCTCCAGTATCCAAACCTTACAGTGCTTCAAAGCAACCCAGGTGAGCAGACATACTCCAGGGTCCAGACACCCTTACTCCACCCTGAGAGCTTCGGTGTTTCTAGCCCCAGCTTAGCACCAAGTAAGCAGTCAGACCCCTACAGCATCCAGCTGCCAGCACCTTAGGCCCCAGCACACAAAGCCAGTGACCAGATCCCAAACAGTATAAGAAGCTTGACTCCCTGTGCTCCAACAGGAGAGATTAACTTTAAAAGCCAGGAAGTAGGCAAACACCATGAGCAAAAAGCAGAAATGGACAACCATCATAGATTCTTACTATGGGGACAGGGAAAATCAAAACACAAATTCAGAAGAGGACAACATTATCAATATACCCACATCTGAAACCTCAAAGTGGTCTCTGTAGTGCCAATCAAATATTTACAGTGCCCACAATCACAATAAAGACTGTGACTGTAAGTATCACATGACATTCAATCACAAAATATACCAAACTCTCCAGAGAGAGGACAGAACTGAAGCATTTATTTAGACACCAGGAAACCAAATCCCAAGACCAGTAAGCCAATTTCATCATAGTCCCAAAGATATTAAGAAGCCATAATAATACTGAGTCACAGCATCCTTCAGGCTTCCCACAAACCAATACAAGATCAATATTTACTCATGAACCTCTATAACCATGTTGTTCAATAAGGACAAACTGTTTACATCCCTACAAGGGAAGATCATACTAATAACTCTTGAGAACTCTATTATGACATTTAGAAGAGGTATACATAGACAGAGGGTGTGGGTATAAGTTGACTTTGATGTAATGATAAAAAATCTAAGTGAGGAAAAGGGATTGTACTGGAAGAAGAGGAAAGGAGGAGACAGAAAAGGATAAATTATATAACATGGAGAGGCACAAAGATCTAATACAGTAGAGGGAAAGAAGGGAAGGAGATGAGTTTTTTGAGCCTTACTCTAATCAGATTTGCCTCAAAGATGGGATAACATACTCAATTAGGTATAGAAATCTAAGTTACCCTATAGGAAGTAAGAAGAGAAAGGGGAAAGAAAAGGGAGGGGGCTGAAAGAAGGGAGGGAAGATTGATGGAGATGATATTCAAAAGTAAAACTCCAGTAAGGAGGGAAAGGGAGAAAGGAGAGAGAAAAGCATCCGTAGGGTGGGAAGGGGGGGGGAGGAGGCAATAGGAAGAAGAGAAAGACACAGATAGTAATCAAAACTGTGAATGTGAATGGGATGAACTCTCCCATAAAACAGAAGTGGATAGCAGAGTGCATTAAAAAACAAAATCCTACAACATGTTGTTTGCAAGAAACACATTTGAAGCAGAAGGATACACACAGAGTAAAGGTAAAAGGCTGGAGCAGATGATATTATGTTTCATCTGAAGTTAAAAAAAAACAGGGGTAGCAATCCTGATCTTAGACAAGGCAAAAGCAAAAATAGATCTAGTTAAAAGAGATAAAGAAGGAAACTACATTCTGCTAAAAGGTACCATAGAAAATGAAGTAATGTCATTACTAAACATATGCAGCAAGTGGTACAGCATCCAGATTCTTAGAGGAGAAGTTAAAGGAGTTACTGGAAGAAACAGACAACAAAACTATACCAGTTGGGGACTTCAACATCCCCATCTCAGAACTAGATCAATCAAACCACAAAATAAACAAGAAAGAAGTTGAGATGAATAGAATTTTAGAAAAGTTAGAGATGGTAGACCCCTGGAGAAAATTGAACAGGGATAGGAAGGAATATATCTTTTTCTCAGTGGTACATGGCACCTACACAAAAATTTGACCACCTATTAGGGCACAAAAACCTCACAATCCAATGCAGAAAGGCAGAAATTTTAAATGCATCCTTTTCAGATCATGGTGCAATAAAAATTACATGTAATATAGGGCTATGGAAAAATAGACTAAAAATTAATTGGAAACTAAATAATCTAATCCCAAAGAATGAATGGGTAGGAACAATCAATAATTTCATCCAAGAGAATGAGAGTAAGGAGACAACACACCAAAACTTATGAGATGCAGCAAAAGCAATTCTCAGGGAAAGTTTTATATCTCCAAATGCTTACATGAATAAAATAGAGAAAGAGGATATCAATGAAATGCAACTAAAAAGGCTAGAAAAAGAACAAATTAAAAATCTCCAATTAAATACCAAATTAGAAATTCTGAAAACCAAAGAAAAGATTAATAAAATTGAAATTAAGAAAACTCTTGAACTGATAAATAAAACTAGGAACTGGTTTTATGGGGGGGGAAAGCCAATAAAATAAACATTTGGTTAATTTGAGGGGGGGGGAAAAAGAAAACCAAACTCCCAGTATCAAAAATGAAAAGGGTGATGTCATCACCAATGAAGAGGAAATTAAAACAATAACTATGATGTATTTTGCCCAGCTGTATGCCAATAAATTTGAGTATCTTAAGTGACATGGATGAATATTATAAATTGCCCAGATTAATGGAAGAAGAAACAAAATACTTAACCCCAATTCAGAAAAAGAAATTGAACAAGTCATCAATGGACTCCCTAAGAAAACAATCTCCAGAGCCATATGGATTTACAAGTGAATTCTATCAAACATTCAAAGAACAACTAATGCCAATACTATACAAACTATTTGGGAAAATAAGTGAAGAGTCCTACCAAATTCTTTTAAGACAGTGCAGATACCTAAACTTGGAAGAGTTGAAAGAAAGAAAGAAAACTGTAAACTAATTTCCCTAGTGAATATAAATGCAAAAAATTTTTTAATAAAATATTAACAGAGATTACAGCAACTTATCTCAAGGATAATATACTATTGACCATGGAGGATTTATACCAGGAATGCAGGGCTTGTTTAATATTAGGAAAACTAACAGAAATCATGATTATCTTAATAGATGTAGAAAAAGCTTTTGACAAAATACAGCATCCATTCCTATTAAAAACACTAGAGAGCATAGGAATGTAGTCTTCCTTAAGATGATAGGTAGCACTTATGTAAAACCATCAGCAAGCATTATACATAATGGAGACAAGCTAGAGCAGTGGTTCTCAATGTGTGGGTTATGTTCAGTTTGTAACAATGAAAATACATCCTGCATATCAGATATTTACATTGCAATTCATAATAGTAGCAAAATTACAGTTATGAAGCAGCAACGAAAATAATTTTGTGGTTGGGGGTTACCACATGAGGAACTGTTTTAAAGGGTTGCAGCATTAGGAAGGTTGAGAACCACTGAGCTAGAAGCATTTCCAATAGGATCAGGGGGTGAAACAAGGATGTTCATTATCACCACTGTTATTCAATATTGTACCAGGAATGTTAGCTTTAGCAATAAGAGAAGAAAAAGAAATTGAAGGAATTAGAAGAGGTAAAGAAGAAACAAAGTTATCACTCTTTGCAGATCATATAATGGTATACTTAGAGAATCAAGTAAAAAATTACTTGAAATAATAAACAACTTTAGCAAAGTTACAGAATAGAAAATAAGCATTTATATATATTACTAACAAAGCCCAACAGCTAGTGATAAAAAGAAAAATCCCATTTAAAATGATTGTAGAAATGATAAAATATTTGGAAGTCTACCTGTCAAAACAAAACCAGGAACTATATGAAAACAATTACTTTTCACACAAATTAAGTCATATCTAAATAATTGGAAAAATATCAGTTGCTCATGGGTAGACCAAACTAATATCATTAAAATGACAATTCTATCTAAGTCAATTTACTTATTCAGTGCCATAACAAGCTATCAAAAATTATTTTATAGAGCTAGAAAAAATAAAAACAAAATTCATCTGAAAGAAGAAAAAGTCCAGACTAGCAAAGGAATTAATGAAAAGAAATGCAAGGGAACATGATCTAGCCATACTAGATTTAAAATTGTATTATAAAGTAGCAATCATCAAAATTATTTGGTACTAGCTAAGAAATAGAGTGCTGGATCAATGGAAGAGTTTAGGTATGCAAGACACAATGGTCAATGACTACAGTAACTACTGTTTGATAAACCCAAAGATGCTAACTTCTGGGATAAGAACTCACTATTTAACAAAAACTGCTGGGAAAAGTAGAAAATAGTATGGCAGAACCTAGGCATAGACCAACACCTTATACCCTATGACAAGATAAAGTCAAAATGGGCACATGATTTAGATATAAAAGCTGATATAAAAGCAACCTAGGAGAGCAAGAAATAGTTTACCTGTCAGATCTATGGAGAAGGGAAGAATTTATGACCAAAGGAGTTAGAGAACATAATGAAATGCAAAATGGATGATTTTTATTACATTAAATTGAAAAAGTTTTGCACAAAGCCAATGAAACCAAGATTAAAAAGGAAACAGAAAGCTGGAAAACATTTTTTTACAGGCAGTGTCTCTGATAAAGGTCTCATTTCTAAAACATAGAGAGAAATGAATTGAATTTATAAGAATACAAGTTATTCCTTGACTGATAAATATTCAAAGGATATGAACAGGCAATTTTCACAGGAAGAAATTAGCTATCTATAGTCACATAAAAGTGCTCTAAATTACTATTGATTAGAGAAATGTAAATCAAAACAACTTTGATGCATCACCTCACACATATAGACTGGCTAACATGACAAAACAGGAAAATGGTCAATTTTGGAGAAGATGTGGGAAAATTAGAACACTTACGCATTGTTGGTGGGGTTGTGAACTGATCCAACCATTCTGGAGAGCATTTTGGAACTATGCCCAAAGGGCTATAAAACTGCACACCCTTTGACCAAGCAATATCACTTCTAGGGCTGTATCCCAAAAATAGAATAAAAATGGAAAAAGGACTCACGTACAAAATTATTTATAGCAGCTTTTTTTGTGGTGACCAAGAATTGGAAATTGACAGGATGCCCATCAATCAGGGAATAACTAAACAAGTTGTAGTATATGAACAAATGGAATGGAATACTGTTGTGGTATAAGAAATGAGCAAGTAGATTTCAGAAAAACCTGGAAAAACTTATATGAACAGATGCTGAGTAAAGTATGAAGAACCAGGAGAATACTGTACACAGTAACAGCCACATTGTGCAATGATTAACTTTTTTTTTTTTTTTTGCTTTTGGAGGGAGAAAGGTAGGGCAATTGGGGTTAAGTGACTTGCCCATGTCACATAGTTAATTTCGTGTTAACTATTTGAGGCTGGATTTGAACTCAGGTCCTCCTAACTCCAGGGCCAGTACTCTATTCACTGTGCCACCTAGCCACCCCCAATGACTAACTTTCATAGACTTGGAAGAAGCAATTCAAGGATCTAATACAACTCCAAGGGATTCAGGGTGGAAAATGCTGTCCACATCCAGAGAAAGAACTATGAAGTCTGAATGCAGATTGAAGGTCTCTTTTTTGTTAATGTTGTCTTGTTTTGTTTTTTCTTATGGTTCATCCCATTGGTTCTAATTCTTCTTTACAACATGACTAATGTGAAAATATGTTTAAAATGGATGGATGTATAGAGCCTATATTAAATTACACACCATCTTGGGGAGCAAATAGGGGAAAGAGTGAGGGGGAGAAAATTTGAAATTCAAAAGTTATGGAAATAAAAGTTGAAAACTAAAAATAAATTAATTAAATTAAAAAGAAGAAAAAGTAAACTCAAATTAAGCAAGGGGAAGCTAATGACATTCTAAGACACCAAGAAATCATGAAATGAAATCAAAAGAATGAAAAAATAGAAGAGAAAGTGAAACATCTCATCAGAAAAACAACTATCTGGAGAATAAATTGAGGAGAAATAATATAGGAATAGTCAGAATACCTGAAAATTATGATAAAAAAAGAATCTTGATACAACATTACAAGAAATTATCAAGGAAAATTGCCCTGAAGTTCTAGAATAAGAAGGCAAAGTAGAAAGGGGGAAAAACTGGCTGATCACCACCTGAAAGGGATCTCAGGAGAAAAATTTATGGGAATTTCATAGTCAAGTTTCAAAGCTTCCAGGTTAAAGAGGAATTATGGGAATCAACACAAAAAAACCAATTTAAATGCTGTGGAACTACAATAAGGATTACACAAGAGGTAGCAGCTCCTATAATGAAAGACTATAGGTCTTAGAATACTATATTTCATAGAGCAAAAGAGGTGGGGTTATTATGACCAAGGGTAATTTACCAAGCAAGGTTAAGTATAATCCTAAATGAAAAAAATGGGCATTTAACAAACTCAAAGACTTTCAGGGTTTTTTGACAAAAAACTCAACTTAAGAGAGAATTTGACATATAATGTTCAGGAAAAATATATGCATTAAAGACCAATTATAAGGGACTTCAATAAAATTCAATCGTTTACTTTGCATATGTGAAAATATTATCATTACTCTTATGTTTGTCATCGTTATTTGGGTAGTTTGAAAGAAAGGTATGGACTGAACTGAGTATGAGGGGTGATTCTAAAAAACCATGTAGAGAGAGACAAAAGGAGTAATCTCATATAAAAGGTTCTTAAAAGAAAAAAAATTCATATAGAAGAAGCTGCGGGTAAGAAGGAATTCTGGTGGTACCGGAATCTTATTCTTATCAGAAATGAATTAAACAGGGAACAACCTATATATCTAGAAGGGGTATAGAAGTCATCTAATTCAGAAAAAAAATAAAAGGGCAGAGGGATAGAGTTGGGGGAGAGGATAAGTGAGGGACTCTTAGAGAAGGGGGTAGGTTAGGAAAGAGGAGGGCAAAGTAGTGAGTAGAAGCAAAGCAGAGCAATGAGGAGAGATAAGGTAAATAGGATGAGAAGGATAGTGAAGAAAAAGAGGAAGGAGAAAAATACACAACCTTTAATTGTATCTCAGACTGTGAAGGGGACAAATTTACTCATAAAATGGAAACAGCAGATTAAAAATTTGAATTCAACAGCAGATTAAAAATTTGAATTCAACAATGCGCTGCTTTCAGGAAACATTATAAAAATGAGAGACACAGACAAAGACAAAGGGCAAGAATAGAATTTGATATGTAAAAAAGCAGGAATAGTAATCACAGTCTCAAAGTTAAAATAGATTCAATCAAAAGCAAAAAAGAGAAACTACACTATGTCAACAGTATTATTCAATATTGTTTTAGACCATTTAAAATACCAAATAAAATATCAAAGTTGAACTATTTACATGCCAATATGGAAAAACAATAATAGTGACTTATGAATCTTTTCTTAGTATGAAGGATAGGTGAAGGGAATACAAATGTATAAATATGTATACCTACTCATATGTCTATATAGAAGGGTATATATGTGTATGAATACATATCTGAGCATGGGTATATATGTGTACATAGAGGGTTCAGGATCAACTAATTGGGAAGAGATGATATTTCAAAAGGTGAAATTTTGAAGAGGGAGAGGACTTGAATGAGAGGAGACAGGGAGAGACAAAATAGGGTTAATCATCCCATAAAAAAGAGGCAAGGGATAATGGTTACAACTTTACTTTCATTTACTCTCAT
>JAQQSW010018339.1:0-11265 GCA_028646575.1 Pseudocheirus occidentalis | reverse complement strand
TCCAAATAAAGTTCTTAGACAACCACACAGTCCTTCCAACCCTTGATTTCCAACAAACCTCAGTTTAGTCCAAGGGGAGGCCTTTTTTCACTTTGACTCTGGGTGGTCTCTCTGATTCCCTGGATTCCCTTCCCTGGTCCCAGCTCCCTCCTGAATTTGCCAGACAATCACCTAGATTCCGGAGCTGAAAGTTTACAGGTTCTCGTCCAGTCCTCAGGGATGAACAGCTCCCACGTCTCAGTTTAGTCCAACAAATTGATTACCATTACACTGGGAGGGAGGGAAAGCTCTCAGGAATGAATTTTAAGGCATAAAGAAAGACAACTGTCTTGAGAAAAGGGGGACGTTATCAGAAAGGGAGAGACGTAGACTTCCCAGATTCACTTCCAGTTTCAAAAGGCTTGTAGAGGATTTAAATGCCAAGGTTGGTGACAGAGGCCAACAGTGAAAGCTCAGTGCCGGTGGGACGCTGGAGCTGCTAGAGACAACTCAAAAGGCTAGATCTTCCCCTCCCCCCCATTAGTGGAAGACAGAGGAGGATCCAGGGAAGAAGAGGACCTCTGCTCAGGGAGGAGACTGGGTGACCAGGAATAGACATCCTGTTTTTGATTGACCAGGAAAATAATCTTTGAGTTGGCAAGAAAAGAATAGAAATGGCAGGACTGGTGGGCTGGAGTCCACAGTAAGGAGCCCTCTGGCCAAAGAGAACTGAGCTGTCCTTGGAGAGCAATAGTGACAGGCTCCAGGTGAACTCTCTCTCAGGAGCCTCCAAGAGCTGGAGCTCAGGGTCCCTGAGCCACTGCTGGGGACCTTTCCACTAAGTTTAATTTAATAAGTATTCATTGCTTGTGGTCCAGGCTCTACTCTAGATGCTAGGGATAACAGAATCACGGAAAAAAGTAAACGTAATAGATACAGAGTGAACACCAGGCTGTTTCAGGGGAGAAGCCCTCACCATTGTGGAGATCAGGAAAAGCTACCCCAAAGACAAAAGCCCAAACATCGTTGGCCTGGAGACCGTGTGTGCTGTCATCTAGCCGAATTCCAGAATCTATTTTTAAAGGAGTTGAGGACACTTTGCCCGGAGCAGAGGAGACTTGCTAGGGTGATGAGAACTAGCTTCAGTATTTGGAGGGCTGTCCTCAGGAGAGAGGACAGGCTGGGAGTTCTAAGAGGCAGCTTTCGGCTTCTTGGATGGACAAGCTTCCCAGCAATAAGCGATTTCCCTAAGGAATGAGGTAACGAGCTGCCCAGCCCTGGCCATCTTCAGTCAGTGCGCAGACATATAGGGATGTTGGGGTAGGATGTGTGTTCAGGCAGGTTTCAGATTCAGTGGCTCCTGAGGCTCTTTTGTCTGAGATTCTGCAAGTCTGTGCGTGCTGGCTCTGCTGTCAGAATCCAGAGCCTGGAATTACCTCTTCAGTGACAGGAGGAACCACGACCACAGTCATACCGACGGTTGCTGCTTCTGTGCTTTGCTCCCTGCAAAGGCAACAGCCCTGTGAGGTGGATAATGGAGTCATTTCCCTAGTTACAGCTGGGGAAAGTGAGGCATTCAGAAGGCGGCTGGCTGCACGATCTGTGACCACGCTCCTAGACAGCGGCAGAGCCTGGAGGGTTCAGTCTGCAGAATGGGCAGTCTTTCCTCCAGGGTGAGCCTCGGCTGGCTTCTCTGTAAGAAGGGACAATCGCTATTTGCCGCACTTTCCACAGAGGACGGTTGGGAGGATCAAGGCTGTATCGTATAGAAAGTCTTGTAGCCATAAAGCACTATAAAAATGGAATCAGTTATTACCATATCTGTGCCAAAGACTCCTGAGCTCTAGTTACACAGCTGAAGGGAACCCTGACACCCCGCCGGCTTCTCCGTCCCATCATGTGTCATACGCTCCCACCCCGTGCCAGCCCCTCCTCCAGGATCCGCTCCTCTGCGGAGCATGCCGCCACCCTCCTAGGCACGCGGGCACACTGGATCTTTTGTCTCTGATCTCATCCTGTGCCGAGTCTTGCTGATTCACCTGCAGAATATCTCTCTCATACATCCCATTCCCTCCACTCACAGGTTGCCACCCTAATCTAGGCTCATAGCAGATTTTACCAGAGCTATTTCAACAACTTCCCAATTGGGGCAGCTCGGTGGTGTGGCGGATGGAGCCTGGGCCTGCTGTCGGGAAGACCTGAGTTCAAATCCACCCTCAGATGCTATGACGCAGGGCAGGTCATTTAACTCCTCCTATTTGCCTCGGTTTCCTCATCTCTAAAGTGGGGATAATAATAGCGCTTCCCTGCCAGAGTTAGGAGGATCAAATGAGGTCACGTCTGTAAAATGCTTCGCAGAGATACCGGCACATAGCAGGTGCTGTGGGAATGTTTGCTGTCCTGACTCATCCCTGTCCTCCTCCCTGCTTCCTTTCTCCGGTCCATCCTCCCCCCAGCTGCCGCACTAATGTTCCTCTGACTAAAAAAAATTCTCCTATGGCTTGCTGCTGACTGTAAGTTAAAATATAAACCCCTAAACCTGACCTGTGAAGCATCCCACTGTCTGGCTCTTGCATACTGTCACTGACAGACTCAACATTCCATTCCCCACCACCATGCCTTTGCCTGGGCTGTCCTCCGTGCCTCGCGTGCCCTTCCTTCTCACCTCTACCTCTCAGCATTCCTAGCTTCCTTCGAGGATCCCGTCAGGTGCCACCTTCCACACAAAGCCTTTCCTCCTTTCCCCAGTTGCCAGCACCTTCCCCCACTTCAGCTCTCCTATATTTATATACCTTTGGTGTAATCGCCCATGAGATGGGAGGTCCTTAAGGGTGGGGTGCTGGTTTTGTCTTTGTTGGTCTTTGACACATAGTAGGACCTTAATAGGTGTTTGTTGAGTTGAAATGATATGACAGTTCTTATCAGACTCCATCGCCCTGTCACCACCATTACAGGGTCATGTATGTATTATAAGGTGTTTTAATACCATCTGGATTTCTAGAACCTTCTAGATTTCTCTCAGACTAAGAGTGCTAAGAAGCTGCTTCAGGATGAGACCTGCCTTTCCTGCTGCCCCAGCCTTTGATACTCTGAGGAGCTTGGAGGCTGGAGAGGCGTCTGGCCCGGGTTCCACCCCTGGCCTTGTCCCTGATTTCCTGTGGGAGCCTGGGTGGGCACGGAGCTGGGCAGGCAGCTCTCTCACTCTGGCTTCAGTGTCTTTCTCTGTAAATGGAAGCGGGGGTAGATAACCTGGTCTCTAAAGTCCTTCTCACCTCCTCACATCTGTGATTCTGGGGTCTTGAAAGACTCATTTGGTGCCTTTCCTTTTTCTGCTTTTTTTTGGGGGGGGTAGTTGGGGCAATTGGGGTTAAGTGACTTGCCCAAAGTCATATACATGGCTAGTAAGTGTGTCAAGCATCTAAGGTCGGATTTGAACTCAGGTCCTCCTGACTCTAGGGCCAATGCTCTATTCACTGTACCACCTAGCCTCCCCATGCCTTTCCTTTTTCAAAATTAGCCCGGGCTGAGTGACTCCTTGAGGCACAGCCCAGCATCTCTGGTCAGGATTATATACTCTGGTGAGACCATGAGTGATTCATTTGTTGTGGAAAGAGGAAAAAATATTGTTTTATTCCAACCAAGTATTTGATGATAACTATTTGCATGTATTTCCCTATTTGAATACAGATGCTCACATATTTTCCCATTGTGGGATGCAGACAGCCTGCTTTCTGTCCCCCATGGCCATAGCCCAGGGCTGTGATGCTGGCACAGAGATCACAGACACTTCAGTGCTTACCCGGCCTGGGAGCTTTGGGGTCAGAAGTGGCAGCATCTGCTGGTGCCGCCACATTTTTCCCATACATGGTAGTCTTGTGAGTTTGCTAAACAGCTTGAAATTGTAGCCAGTTTCAGCTGTAACCTTATTCTAGGCAACAGGAACCAAAGCAAGTTATTCATTTGTAGTTCATTTGACTGATAAATCTCATTACATGACTATTTGCCTGGGAGCGGTAAAACACCCAGACTTTGTTTGCTGTGACAACTGATGGGAATAGAGCCATTTAGACCAAGTTGTAATATGTGGAGTTCCTGCTGCCAGCCTGATGGCAGAAGTCATTGGAGGCCACCGTGGAGGCACACACCGTCAGCGCCCAGTTGGAGAGTCTCATGATGGCCTCTGTAGGGCAACGTGGAAGCTTCCAAAAGAATCCCATGACTGCCCAACAGAATAGCCCAGACAGAAAGGAGGACAGCACCAGCATGCTTTGCTGCACACTGGGCCCTTGGCATTGGGCAGGCCCACCCCCATGAAAGAAGAGCTCTCTTGGCCCTCCCCCCAACAGAGCTCAGGCTTCAGAAGCTTTTATCACACCCACAAGATTTGGAGTCTTCGTCCAGGTCACGCAAGGTCTTTGACCTGAGGACCAGCCTTGTTCTCATCTGGGAAGAGAAGAATTCCAGGGTCTTCCTTGATTGAAAAAGTACATTTAGGGAAACATCAGCTGAGGCTGGGATTCCCTGCCTGTGCCATCCTAGGGGGACACCATGGAGGGTCCCAGAAGCACAAGCCATTCAGGCCTGCCTGGACCCTCCCTTAAAGAAGGGACCTTGAACCACAGCCATAGTCCAGAACTGCTCTGGAATAGAACTGTTAACATTAGCTCGTCCTCCTGTAGCCCAGCTTTGGGGTTTGTAGCACTGAAAGCCTTTCTCCCGTCAGTTGTGGGGGTGGGAGGCACAGTCATTCCTATCTGGAGGAGGAAGAGAAGGAGGCTCAGAGAAGGTCCATACTTGCCCAGGTCACTCAGCTAGTAAGTGTCTGAGATGGGGCCCAAAGCTGGGCTTTCTGACTTCTTTTCTACCTCCCCAAGTGGCCGCTACACCCATGAACCCCTTTGTGCTCATACTTGGGTTCCTGGAAAGCCTCTTGGGCAGTGCAGGGGAATGGAGCTGTGGTCCACTGCTTCTGCCCTGATAGTACTTGGTGTACAAGCCTTTATTAAGCCCTATTTCTACAGCACTGAAACAAGTGAGCCTTTATTAAGCTCCTCCTGTGTGCCAGGCAGGCCTAGCATGTTAAGACCTGAGGATACAGACTAAAAAAACCAAACCATCCCTTCCCTCTAGGAGCCTACATTCTCTCATGGGGAGACAACATAGATAAGGAACAGTATATTTAAAATGTCTGACCCACCCCCCAAAATACAAAATGACTGTTGTGGAGGAAGGGCAGGGTCTGCCCTGCCCAGAACAGGCATGGATGGAGCCCTGGCTTGTGCAGATCGGAGCTGTAGCTCATTGACTTTTGGGAGGGTTCTTTGGCTTTGCTAGGTCATGTGAACTGAATGAGCACTAAGCTTTAGTTCCCACATCTAGGTCTATGTATGTTCCCGGGAAAGCTCCCAGTTTCACGGCTGCCTCTCTGTCCTGGCAGCGTTCTCACTGTCCCCTGTGCCCCTATCCGACAGGCACACTCACGCCATGGTGGAATCATTACTTTTGCTGCCTGGACCACAGCTTCCCAACCATCCCACAGCAGGCTTGTTCTTGTTGGTTGGACCAGAAGCATGTGCCAAGGCCCTGCTGCCCTATTATAGCCACTTGTGCCAAAGGTAGGTGCACCCACTCCAGTAGGTGCCTCAGCTGCCCCCATCTCCAGCCACATAGGCCTGCTGCCTGTGGGGGCCACCTCTGCACACTCACACCACTGGAAGAGACTCATTGTCCTCAGTTGCTTGTGCCTACTGGAATGAAGCCTGGTGGTTTGTTTTTCCACTTCCTGACCACTATTTACAGTGTGCCAGAGAGATGTGTAGGGGTTAGAGATTTATCACATCCTATACATTAAAAATTAGGCCAAATTCTTCTGTAAACAGCACAGAATTTTTTATGAAGACACACGCCCAAAGGTGTGAATCATTTCTTCCCCTCTTGTGTGATGCGTTTCCCAAGTGATATTGAAGGGCCTTAGATTTGGAATCAGGAGAACTGGGATCAAGTAGGTCACTTCAGGGCTAGAAGTGGCAGACCCCCACTCTTAGTTGGGCTGTGCTGGAGTCACTTGTAAAGGGGTATCCAGTCCCAGGAGTTGTGAAGATCAGGTGAGACTGTGTGTGGAAATCCCTTTTAATTGTTAAGTTATTTAATAAAAAGTATTTCTGATAGCCAATACAGCACAACACAGCAGTGTGGTAGAATCATTCTAGCTCTGAGCAGGTTCACGTTGTCTGTCCTTCAGATTCTGTATGTCCTGAGGCCCTGGCACATTTTCTGTAGTTTTCTAGAGAACTTAGATTTCTCAACCTTTCCCTTTTGTTTTTCCTCCTAGGCCGCCTCTTCAGCCCTGAGCAGCCTAGGCCACGTCTACACAGCCATCGGAGACTACCCTAATGCCTTGGCCAGTCACAAGCAATGTGTTCTTCTGGCCAAACAGTCCAAAGATGAACTTTCTGAAGCCAGAGAGCTGGGCAACATGGGCGCTGTCTACATTGCCATGGGGGACTTTGAGAATGCCGTGCAGTGCCATGAGCGGCATCTGAAAATAGCCAAGGACCTGGGCAACAAGCGAGAGGAAGCCCGGGCCTACAGCAACTTGGGCAGTGCCTACCACTATCGGAGGAACTTCGACAAGGCCATGTCCTACCATAATTATGTGCTGGAACTGGCCCAGGAGCTCTTGGAGAAGGCCATCGAGATGCGTGCCTATGCTGGCTTGGGGCATGCAGCCAGGTGTATGCAGGACCTGGAGAGGGCCAAGCAGTACCATGAACAGCAGCTGGACATAGCTGAGAACCTCAAAGACCGTGCTGCCGAGGGCCGGGCTTCCTCCAATCTGGGTAAGGCCTGAGATGCTCACTCTTATCTGCTGGGGGGGGGGGAAGGGGAGGCATAGAAAATCTGGCAGGACAGCCATGCCAGGGGTTATTCACTAGGCAGGCTCATTTTCACATTGAACGTTGCCTCTGACCTTCAGATGCTCTGGTGAAGAGCCAACTTACAACCCTCCAAGTTTTCGTTGTCATCACAGTTCACTTTAGAACTGGAAAACTAAAGCCTGAGAAAAACAAAACACCCCAGCCTTTTAATCTGTCTGGAAAGCAGAAAGACCAGATTTATTTAATTAGAGAGAAGGGAATGAAATGATACAAGGCTGTGTTTGGTTTAAATGAAAAAGCAGTTCCTAGGTAGTCATCAATTGACTGGAATTGGAGGTTGTTTTAAAGGGATTTCTTTAGTTAATGCATTTAATATCACAGAGAATGGAGCTTCCCAGCCTCCTACTCTGTGCTTATAAATGAAAGCAGTGGTATAAATGTGAACACAGACTTCTATTTTTAAATAGGAAAGTTCTGTTTAAATCAAATTGATTTTATGCGACCATTGAGGTGATGTTCAGTTACAACGAGTCCATCTAAGTAAACACTTTTGGTTTCTAGATAGCCAGTGTCACTCTAGAGGATTCCTCTGCAGATGGCCTGTTGGGGTGTGGCTGTGCTCCTGGGTTCTCGAAGGCCAGTCCAGCCATACTGGAAAGTCTTCAGTTATGGTCCTCGTAACAGAATGTGTCTCTGTTTTGAGAACCAGCCTCAATAAGGATAGAGAGGTTCATTGCCAGGCAGCTGGCTGCAAGAATGATCAGTTTAAAGTTTGGTAGGGCCTTGGAGCCTGTCTGTCTAATCTAACTCCTTCCTAGGTGATGAGTGCTTTGGCCATGGCAACCCATGAAAGAAAGAAAAATACAAACTGGCTCTTGGTCTTATAGTGGCCTTCATCTTTTGTGGTGGCAGAAGGAGCTGGGCAGAGAGAACTATGATGTCGAAGGGGGGGTCCCATGGAGAGCCAACTGGCAGGATGAAGATGGTGTGGCATGAGTCAGTCCAGTTATTTGGGTAGAAATGGAAATGAGAAGCCCATGATCATACTGCTAGGATTTGGTGGCTCTGTACTTACTTTGGGTCAAATGATGACAGTTCAGAATAAATGAACTGAATGACTAGAGAAAATTAGAGGAACTTGTCGTGTAAGTTTCTTTCTAGTTCCTGTGGAATACAGGTAGTAGCGGGACTTCACAGACTGGGAATAACCCCCGTCATCCTAGGACCAGCCTAGCTGAGGACGGAGAGGAGAGGCTTCTCACTAGACGGTCAAACCCCAGGCCCAGTGTTCTGGTTCTGAGCCCTCATCTACTAAGGAGTAGAAGGATTAGAAACTGCACTGGAAGGAGGAGTACTCATGTGATGAAACCTTGACTCGCTTTCAGAGAACTGCCATTGTGCTTTATGGGGTTCTTATAACCAAAACTATGTGAGAGGCTTACGTATGTTTGGAAATACCAGAAAAGCCATAACCAGGATACAGAAAACAGGGTAATACACTGGAGTATGTGTTTTGGAGAGGCCCCATCTTCCTCTTGGGACCGGCAGCTGGACCTGGAGCTCAGTGACTCATGGTAGAAAGGAGGGGCAGGAGAAAGAGGCCGTGTCAGTACAATGTCATATAATCAGCCTCAGAATATAAACCTCCCACTCCCTTATATAGCCGCAATTCCAATCTGTCTCTCTCTGCCCCGCCTGTCTCCCAAATGTGATTTTCATTTTAATCACATTTCACACACACACGTGCGCACACGCACACACACAGACACACACACACATATGTGGACAGTAGGTAGGAGAGAAGAAAGATTCTATAATCTCCTAGGGATAGCACTGAAAAATATTAAAATCAGAGCAATTGATTTAATAGTCATAGAAATAAAAGTCATATTATAAACATATTCCAGGACTCAATACAAAACTACGGTTGAAGTAGCCTTATAGAGCTTTGTCTGATCCACTTTGTTTTACCTTAGTCAATTTTCCTCGTTTGTCCAATGGACAAAGCAGTGGGAACAGTGGGAAAGTGGGAGGGGGGAGGTAGTTCTGCTGAATTCTCTGAGGCTTTCATCTCCTTTGAGGGCAGGGCCTGTGTCACACTGTTCTTTGTTTCTTCAGTAGTGCCCAGGCCTGGGAGGTCTTGTACTTGGTGGACATTTAGTAAGTATTCCTTTAACGTTCTGGTGTAAATTTGGGGCCAAGAGAACATGCCAGCACATGCCAAGGACTCCTGGATACAGACCCTTGTGTACCATGGCCCTTGGTTGTCTCTAAGATGCACACCTGTCATGACTGAGGACAGAGGGTAGTTTGAATCCTCAGAATCAGTCCATCAATAGGCATTTGCCAAATGCAGCTATTGACCAGGCACTCTCCTAGGTGATGCAGATCAGAAGGCAGGAATCAGACACTTCCTTCCCTCAAACAGCTTACATTTGATTAGGGGGGGAGACAATGCATATACACGTGGTGATATTTTAAGTGTGTAGACAATAGGCTAGGTGGTGCAGTGAATAGAGCTCCGGCCCTGGTGTCAGGAGGACCTGAGTTCAAACCCAGCCTCAGGCACTTAACACACAAAAAACTAGCTGTGTGACCTTGGGCAAGTCACTTAACCGTAATTGCCCTACCTTCCCTCTACAAAAGAGAAAAAAAAAGTATGTATACAGTGCAATAAGGTAATTTTGGAGGGCCCTATACTAGCAGTTGGGGTAGAAGAATGGGAAAAGCCTGATCTCAGCTTTGAATTAAGCTAAAGCTTGTATGCAGGGAGGTCAGGATGGCAAAGAATGGCAAGAAGGCCGGTTTGTCTGGATCAGAGATGGTGGGAGAGGGAGGGTGGAGCCAGGCCCAGGCGGCGATGGGCCCAAGTGGACAAATGAAGCAGTTTGTATTTAAGCCTGGCGTCCCTGGCCTTACTGAGCTCCAGCTATCACCTCCCATCCTCTGGCTGCCCTTTCTCATCGGTCAAGTTGGGGGTGGGGGGCGCTGTTCTCCTTGTTCCCCATGGCCCCTGGGAGGTTCTCGCTCAGCCTCCATCATTGAATAGCCCCTCCTCTCTTGACACTTGCTCAATCCATATCTGTCACACAATCAAGATTTGGGCGGCAGCCATCTGCCAAGCTCCAGGAAGGTCTCCTTCCTCCCGTGACAGGTGCCCGGCTCACAGTCCCCAGCTCCTGCGCTGTTACTGCTGGCCTTTACCTTGGTCCTTTCTCGTGACCTATTTCTCCACCCCACTTCAGCCACACACAAAACGATTGTACTTTTGGCTTCGTCATCACCCCCAAAGGTACCACTTTCATCTTCACGAACTCTGAGATCCCATGATCTGATCACAGACGCTTTTACTGTCATGCTTCTCTCTGCCATAGACCTGAAACCTGAGACCTCCACACCCTGCAGCCTTTAGCTCTTTCCCAGGTTATCACCCCCATGTTGGCTACACTCTCTTCCCTTTCCCTCCTTTACCCTTGGGTGACCAGTTCAGCCTCGCTCTGTTCTCTTCTCTCCATCTACTAAGCTCCGACCTTGGAGCATTCCTTCTTCCAGGCAGTCTGGGCTCAGGAAGACCTGAGTTCAAATCCAGCCTCCAACCCTTACCAGCTGTGTGGCCTGGGCAAGTCACTTACTGCCATTCTGTTTCCTCACGTGTAAGGTGGCAATCATGGCGCCCACTTCCCAGAGTTGCTGTTGTGAAGATCCAGCGAGATGATATTTGTGAACTGCTGTGTACAGGGCGTGGTATAGAGTTGTCGTTGTTGGTCTTTCGTTCTTGGAGACGACCAATGGCGTCGGGAAGGTGATGTCTTGACTCTCAAGTAGGATTGAAGTGAGGCAGGGCTGTGCAGTCACCAGCCTCACTGTCCCCTGGAGCTATCTGGGTGCAGTGGCCAGATGTAGGTCAGGGTGACTGGAGAGGGCCCAGGATGCACTGGGGGACCTTGGTCTTCTTAAGCTTAGATCTTTGCTAGATCTCAGTTTGTCTGAGGCATTCAGTGATTAAGGCTGGGTAAGAAATGAGGCAAAGAATGGCCTCAAACCTCCCCCCCTCCAAATCTCAGTCTGGGAAGGGAAGACCCTCAGGGTTTCTTCCCGAAAGAGAAAAAAATTGCTACTTACACTCACTCTGAGCCATCAAACCCAAACGATGACCAAGTGAGGCTTGTACTGGGACCATTGTTGGTCAATCACTGAAGACTAGAGTAATCTGGGTTTAAGGCATGGTCCTTAAAAAAGAAATCTAGCCCATAAACATCCAGATATCTTGCAAGGTTTAGGCTATCAAAATTTAGATTCCTTTGGGCAGAGTGCCCACAGGTAAGGGTATGATTCCCTATGTGGACAGAAGGAGAGAAGGAAGGGCGGGAGGAAAGGAAGGAGGGAAAGAAGGAAGGAAGGAAGGAAG
>JAQQSW010018338.1:0-11265 GCA_028646575.1 Pseudocheirus occidentalis | reverse complement strand
CCTAATTGTGTTTCCATAGTATTCAAATTGTTTCCTCTTGGCAGCCTGTAATATTTTCTCCTTTAACTGGGGATTCTGGAGCCTGGCAATAACATTTCTAAGAGTTTTCTTTAGTGGATATTTTGCAAGAGGTGATTGGTGAATTCTTTCAAGTTCTATTTTGCCCTCTGAATCTAAAACATCAGAGCAGGTTTCCTTGAGAATTTTTTGAAGGATGCTTTCCCAGTTCTTTTTTTGATCATGGCTTTCTGATAGACCAATAATTTTCAAATTGTCTCTCCTGGGTCTATTTTCCAGGTCAGTAGTTTTTTCAAGGAAAGAGTTCACATTGCTTCCTATTTTTTTTCATTTCTTTGTAACTGTTTAATAGTATCTTGGTTTCTCATAAAGTCATTAGCTTCTACTTGCTCCACTCTAATTCTGAAGGTATTATTCTCTTCAGAATACTTTTGGGATTCTTTTTCCATTTGGCAAATTCAACTTTTTAAGGCATTCTTCTCCTCATTGGCTTTCTGGGCCTCTTTTGCCATTTGAGTTAATATATTTTTTTTTTGGTGGGCAGTTGGGATCAAGTCACTTGCCCAAGGTCACACAGCTAGTTTTTGTGTTAAGTGTCTGAGGCTGGATTTGAACTCAGGTCCTCCTGACTCCAGGGCTGGTGCTCTATTCACTGTGCCACCTAGCCGCCACGAGTTAATCTATTTTTAAAGTGTTGTTTTCTTCAGTCAGGTTGTTGACTCTCTTTTCATGACTTTCTCGCATCATTCTCATTTCTCTTCCAAATTTTTCCTCCACTTCTCTTATTTGGTTTTCAAAGTCCTTTGTACATTGATCTATGGCTTGTAGGCAAGCTTCATGTATCTTGGAAGCATTTGGTGTGGGAGTTCTGACTGCGCTGTCTTCCTCTTGCTCCATACCTCTATCCTTTTTGTCCACAAAAAAGGTTTCTGGAGTTTGATTACTGTTCTTCTTTTGCTTCCATCTCCTCATGTTTACCAGTCAATTAATTGCTTGATTTTTTTTACCTCTGTGGAACTCTGCTTCCAGAGGGGAAAGCTCTGTACAAAATTTCTGGAGTTTTCACAGCTGCCAGAGCTACTAGGGAGGTGCTGCAGCCCCCACCAGCTTTGGCTCACTGAAATTACACCCCAGAACCACCACGCAAGCCCACAATCTAGATCCAGGCCTCTCAACACAAGAGCCCTTGGCCCTAGTCAATCATCTCAGCCCCACTGCAACTGGTAGGCCAGGAGTTCTATAACAGCCCAGTGGAGGCAGTTGCTGTTTGCAGCAGATCCTGCCACTTCCCGCTGCTTCCTTGCCCTGAGGGCAGTTTGACTGAACTGCTTTTCTTCCCCCAAATTTAGCTTGAAAGCTTGAATTCCACTGACCTTTCTCTAAGCCTTATTTTTCCTTGCTTAATAATTGTGGAGATTGATCCAGGTGTTGCAGATCTGCTCTCTTGTAGACGCAAGCTGTGGCTCAGCATCTCCCGACTACTCTGAGGCCTGGCTGTGGTTGCGGTTTCAGGCTGGGCTGGCCTCAGCTCCCAGACTGCTACCTCCTCGGAGCTGCCTTCAGCAAGAGATGTGTTTTCTGTATTTTTGTGAGTTTGGGAGCCCTAAAATTTGTTAAGAGTTATATTTTGTGGGTATTTAGGGTAGCTGTGTGGGAGCTGCAAAACTTTGCTGCTTCTAACGCTGCTATATTGGCTCCTGACTTTCAAGCATTCTTGCTGAATAAAAATGGAACTGAAAAGAAAATTTGACACTCAGATACAAGAAGCATGAGAAGGTAAACATGGAAAAGAAATCATAAGGCACTTATCAAAGGTGAACTACTTCTATGCCAACATGGAAAAACAATAATTGCAACTCATTAAACTTTTCTGAGTGTCAGGATAGGTGAAAGGAATATAAATGTATATACATACATACATACATACATACATACATATCTATATGTATGTATACATGTACATATATCTATATAGGAGGGTGTATATATACATATATATGTGTGTGTGTGTGTGTGTGTATGTGTATACCAATACATATCTGAATGTGTGTACATATGTGTAAATAGACAGTTTGCATTGGATCAATTGAATAGGAAGGGAAGATACTCTAAAAGGTGAAATTGAAAGGTGGGAGAAGAATAGAATGAGAGGAGACAAGGAGAGACAGAATGAGGTTACTCATCTCCTATAGAAGAGGCAAGGCATAATTGTTACAATGGAGGAGAAGAAGAGGAAGGCAAAATAGAATGGGTCAAACTTACTCTAATTGAATTTAGCTCATGGAAGGGATGACTTACACTCTAAATTGGGTATCTTCCCTGACAGGAGTTTAGGGGGAATGGGGATGAGATGGGGGATGATAAAAGGGAGGGGAAAATGGGGGGGAGGGTTGTTAGAAGTACATACTTCTATAAAGGGACAAGGACAAAGTAGAGAATAGAACAAAGGGGTGAGATAGGAAGGAGGGAAATATAGTCTGTCTTTCATAATATGTCCATTGTGGAGATGTTCTGCATAACTATATATATATATATGACATGTATTGAATTGATTGTCTTTCCAATGGGGGTTTGTGATGAGGGAGGAAAGAAAAGAATCTAGAATTTAAAGTTGTATAATAGAATGTTAAAATATATATATATATATATATATATATATGTATATGTGTGTATATATATATATATATATATATGTGTGTGTGTGTGTGTGTGTGTGCGCATGTGTGTAATTACATGCAACTGGGAATTAAGATATACAGCACTGGGGTAGGCAGATCCATCTTGACCTACCTCAAAGTCAGAGGGATGATGGGGGAGGACATAAGAGAGAACAGATTTGGGGAGAGGGTATACAGTGGGATCACTGTTTTTGGGTGGTAGGTAGGGAAAGATGCAGAGAAAATTTGTAACTCAAAATCTCGTGGAAATGAATAATGTAAACTAAAAATATTGAAAAGTAAACAATAAGAAAACTAACATTATCATCAAAGTTAGAAGAATGGCTTTCACTGTCAAAGTCACAGGGTATAAGCTAATCCTTTATATAGCTTGAGATGCTTTTCAAGAACTCTTATGATGGTTACTTAACCACTTTCCTAATAACATATTTGGCAAGGTTTTTTGTTTTGTTTTGTTTTGTTTTCCAGGATACAGGTCACAAGCTTAGCTTACATCAAAAGGTAGTTGAATTTAACCTCAGGAATGACTCTTTGGTTTGAGGATGTTTAAACCCTATGACAGATCACCAGCTGTACTCAATGGTTAAAATGCCCTAGTTTCAAAGGTATAGAGCTAATTGATCTCCTGAAGTCCCATCAAGCTGTTCTTTTTTGATAATGAATGTGGACCTATCAGATAAGTGGACAATGTTAATAGTAATTGTTTCATTTTTGAACAGTGTAAAGCCACGAGCGCCTTTTCAGAGGACTGCTGTTGTGAGCAGCTTTCAAGGTTCTGATTACATAGTGGAGTACACTATTTATCAGATAACAAATCAGAGCAAAGCTACAGCACTCACAATGTTACAGCTTATCACATAAAATCAAAATACAGCATTTACCATGTCACAGCTCAACAACTTATCACTGAAATGGCCACATAGTTTTCACCAAAGTGTTGACATAGTTTTCAACAAAGTACAATCATTTAGTAACTCAATCATTCAATTATCCTCCACTACAGGGTGTAATTAAATTACAATTTCATCGGTCACTACTCAGTATCCTTTTAAGGGGTAGTAGAAAGTACAAAATCCATCCACTCCTGGGTCACAAGTAAATCAGAATTTCATCAGTTGCTACTCAGTACCCTATTTCATTAGTCACTTCTCAGACAATTTTATCAGTCACTACTCAGTATCCATGTAGAGGTCTTTTTGTCTTGACTTGAGGCAGGTAACTCCTACCTGAATCCACCAAACTGTCACCTGTGTTCAATGGCAGACAGCTCTCAGTTCTTTGTCCAGCTCTCTGTGCAGTTCATGTTCCACACTGAAGCTCACTGTGTCCAATCCACTCCAAATCCTTCACAGTCTCTGTTCCTGGGAAGAAAAGGTTTAACAAGGCCACAATAACATTCATACACATTAACAAAGCCACAACAACTTTTGTACAAAGTACCAGCACCATAGTCATGCTTCTTCAGTCTTCAGCAACTCCAGCTGGCCCTTGGAAGTCTTGCCACCACAAGTTCAAGTTTTGCCATCACAAGTCCAAGTTCCCAAGTTCTGTGTCAGTTCTCAGTTCTCATTTCTCTTCTCAGTCCTTCTCAATTCTCAGTTCAATCCAGCAGTAGCAGCTCAGCTTCCAGATGCTTGCTGAAAAAAATATTTTCATTCTCTCTCTCTCTCTCTCTCTCTCTCTCTCTCTCTTTTTCTCTCTCTCTCTCTCCTTCCCCCCCTCTCTGTCTCTCTCTCTGTGTCTCTGTCTCTCAGCAGTTGCTCTGACTCCAGGATGCTTACCCCAGGAAAATCTGTCTCCCCTGCATCTCTCATACCAAAAAATTCCATTGTATATCTCAAGTAAGGAATTTTTGGGTATGAGAGATGCATGGTGAATTGTTAATTAATTAAGGAACTTATGAAATGGGGACAGGAGTGCCAAGTTTTATGGGTACTTGTCAAGAAAGACCACAATAGCAGCAAAAAGTATGGCTTTAACAAGGCATAGAGAGTATAGGGGAAAATGGCACAGAAAGTTCAGAGACAAGTGGTGACAAGTGGTGACAAGTAAATGGGATGGGGATGGGGATGGGGATGGGGATGGGGATGGAGTAGTGGAGGAAGGCAGGTATTGTGGGAAGGGGATGAGGAGGGAGAAGGTCACAGAGAATCACTCATGTGACCATGGATTTGAGTTGAGAGCACCTGACAACATGGACCTGATGGAGATGAAAGACAACTGGGGGAAGAGGCCAGAAGTTTGAAGTCTCATTTTTATTGGGTTTTTAAGGGAGAAAGAATAATTCTTCTCCATGCTATCTTGGGATTAGTACATTAACATATCCAAATCATCTCAAAGTTGTTGGTACCATTTGGTGTTCTGCTGGTACTATCTGGTCTTGAACTTATCTGAAATTTACAAATCATAGGATCAAAAGGGCGTGATAGCAAAATCTAGATGGCTTCTCTGATTTAGTACACATTGCCAACATGTGATTTTTTCGTTAACTTATAACAAATTATGCTCCTTTTATCTGAAGGACAGTCTGTATGTGACTTCTAGGTTTCCTTTACAATTTTACATCCTGAAATTTTTACTTTATATTGGCTACTTATAAATTTACTATACTGCCTAGAAAGGGGGAAGTGGTAGTCAGGGAATAACAGACCAAGATACAATTTTAATACACATGGGCATGTTTGTAGGCTATAGTGAAGGAGATAGAGAGAAGTAGACAGGGAAGTACACAGATAGAGACTGAAGTTAATTGAGGAGTGGAGATGAAAGAAGGGACAATCTGCTGGAGAATATAGGAAATAATAGGATCACCTCTGCATGTAAAAGGGATTGCTTTGGTGAGGAAAAAGGCTGCCCAATTTTGTGGGACAATGATAAAGGAGGAGATGGTAGCAGAAGGCATCTGGGTGATGTGAGATGAGGAGGAGGGGAAAAGAGGAAGCTCTTGGCGAATGCCCTCAATTTCTACAGTAAAACATGAGGCAAAGTTCTCTGTTGAGTGGGTGAGGTAAAGGGAGACTAGGGAGGTTTGAGGAGGAATGAAAACATTTGGAAGAGCTACTATGGTAATTGGGATAGTGAGTTAATTAGTGAAGTATAAAAGGATCATCATGTAGTAGTGGGGGCCTTGTTGATGTTATATAACATATTTGCAGTATGCCCAGTCACCATAGTTTCATGCTTTTCTTAAGCTTTATTAAGCAGCATGTGTGTAGGAGCAAAACTTCATGTGGTGGGAATGATCCAAGACTGAGACTTGGCAGAGTGAGTTTGGCAATACAACAAAGGTGCCAGAAACCAGGAGAGGAGGACATGGTAGGATTTACCAAGGGGTCAAGATGGGGAAGGAAAGAGAATATAACTAGTAAAAAAGAGAATTCCTGGTAAAAACTTAATGTGTGAGATACTGGACATCATGATGTGGGCGAAATATAGGTTTTGAGATTGCAAGGCAGTGGAAAAAGTAGAATGGTAATAGATTATAACCACATAAGGAAATTTCAGACTTCATTATCACAAAAGGAGTATATTTGTGGATGACAGGAAAATCATGAATATGACATATTTGTATGTAACTGAGGTGAGGTAGAGGGATAGGTCACATGAAATCAATTAGGAAGGCAGAACCAAGGTGGTGGAGAAAAGGCTGGGACGAGCTTGGGCTCTCCCAGTTCCCCTTTAACACAACTTTAAATAGTGCCTAAAAAGGAATTCTGGAGGGGTAGAACCTAGAAAAAGGACAAGATGAAGCAATTTTCCAATGTAGAAGCATTACAGTAAAGGTCTGTCTTACTCAGGTAAAAGGAGAATGCAACTCCATCAAGGCAGTATCTGGGTAAGCCACCAGGATATCCATATCCTCAGCACAGGTCAGCAACTGAGACTACATGGTTCTGGTGCAGCAGGCCAGTGATAAAGCAGGTCAGCTATGAGGTCTCCATCCCCCAACAGAGGAGGCCACTGGCCAGACTCCTGAGCCTCACTTCAAGAAGTTTGGGACAATTCTTGTTGTACCCTAAGAGGAGAGTTTAACTTTAGAAGTGATAAATTATATTGGAAATGAGCAAAAAACAAACAAAAACTCCTTCAGATACTATGGTGACAGGGAAGACCAAACCACAAACTAAGAAAAAGACAACAATGTCAAAATGCCTCCAAGTGAAGACTCAAAGAAAAATATGAATTAGTATGAGCCCTCCCCCCACCCAAAGACTCATAAAAGAGCTTAAAAGGATTTTTAAAATCAATTAAAGGGAGTAGAAGAAAAATTGGGAAAAGAAATGAGAGTTATGCAAGAGAATTATGAAAAAAGAGTCAACAGCCTGGTAAAGGAAGCACGAAAACGGGGAAAAAATATACAAAAACTCACTGAAGAAAACGTCTTAAAAAAAATAAAATTTGCCAAATGAGCTAGCTGAAGAAAAATAGTTTCATAAAAACTGAAATTGGGTAAGTGGAAGTCAACGACTCCAGGAGACATCAAGAATCAATAAAACAAAATCAAGAGAATAAAAAAATAGGATAAAATCTGAAATATCTCATTAGAAAAAAAACTGACCCATAAAATAGATTCAGGGGAGGTAATTTAAGAGTTACTAGACTACCTGAAAGTCATGATTAAAAAAAAGTCTGGACAACATCTTTCAAAAAATTTTCAAGGAAATACACTGATCACCTTCTGAAAGAGATCCTAAAATGAAAACTCTCAGGAATATTGTAGCCAAATTCTAGAACTTTTAGGTCCAAGAGAAAAATTTTCAAGCAGTTGGAAAGAAATAACTCAAATATAGTGGTGCCACAGTCAAGATTATACAAGATTTAGCAGCTTCTATATTAAAGGAGTGGAAGACTTGGAATATGGTATTCTGAAAGGCAAAGGAGCTTGAATTATAACTAAGAATCACCTATCCAGCAGAGTTATGAATAATCTTTCAGGGGGAAAGTGAATATTCAATGAAACAGAAGACTTTCAAGAATTCTTGATAAAAGCACCAGAGCTAAACAGAAAAATCTGACTTTCAAAATTTTACTATCCAGCAAAACTAGGAATAATCCCTCAGGGAAAAAAATGGATATTCAATGAAATAGAGAACTTTCAAGCATGCTTGTTAAAAAAGATCAGAGTTAAACAGAAAATATGACTTTCAAATAAGAGACTCAAGAAATGCATAAAAAGGTAAAGAGGAAAGAAAAGTGTAAGTTATTCAATAAACTTAAATTGTTAACATCCCTTAAGAACTGTATTACTATTAGGGCACTTAGAAGTATACATAGACAGAGGAAATAAGTATAAATTGATTTTGATGGGATCATATTAAAAATTAAGGGTGAGAAAGAAGAAAACCCTGGGAGAAGAGGGAAGACAGAGACAGAATGGGGTAAATAATCTCATATGAAGAGTCATGAAAAATCTGTTACAGTGGAGGGAAAGGAAGTGGGGGGTAAGCATCTTTTGAACCTTAATCTCATTAAATTTGACTCAAAGATGGATAACATACACATTTATTTGGGTACAGAAATCTATTTTATCTCTTAGTGCAGTGGTACTCAACCTTCCTAATGCCATGACCCTTTAATAGAGTTCCTCATGTTGTGGTGACCCCGACCATAAAATTATTCTCATTGTTACTTCATAACTAGAATTTTGCTACTGTTATGAATCTATCTAATATGCAGGATGTATTTTCATTGTTACAAATTGAACTTAACCCACAGGTTGAGAACTGCTGTCTTAGTGAATTAGGACAGGAAGAGGAATAGCAAGAAGGGAAGGCTGATAGAAGGTAGGGCAGATTGAGGGAGATTGTGGTCACAAGCAAAACACAGGGTGAAAGGACAGAAAGGGAAAGGGAGAAACAGGGGGAGAGAGAGAGAGACAGAGAGAGAGAGAGAGACAGAGAGAGAGAGACAGAGAGAGAGAGGGAGAGACAGACAGAGAGAGAGAGAGAGAGAGAGAGAGAGAGAGAGAGAGAGAGAGAGAGAGAGAGAGAGAGAGAGAGAGAGAGAGAATAAGAATAAACAGGTGAAAAAAAGATGTGGGAAATACACAGTAATTATAGCTGTGAATATGAATGGGATTAACTCTCCCATGTAATGCCAAGCAAAGGCACCTTCCAAGGTTTGGATTACCAGCATAGCAAACTCCATTTATTCAGTGATAGATTAAAGCAAAACATTCACTGGACAGAGAAAATAAAAATACAGTGTAATTCATTCATTTAGCAAGTAAGTTCTCAATTCATTTGCAAAGTACCAAGATCCAAGTATCCCACCCCAGGCCAGTACATTGGTGAAAGTAGCCCACTACTGGGCAGTATATTCATTTAGTCTCTTCTCAAACTTAGATTAGTTTCCAATCGTAAACAAAATACGCTCATTTGGTCAATCACAGAGCATAAAAAAGTCAAAAGTTTCCCCACCCCTGGATCACAACTAAATTACAATACCATCTATTAACACCAAGCCCTTTCTCAAAAGGGGCAGAACAGCACAAAAGGCCTTCTACCCTTAAGCTACAACAAGGTTAAGATATCATCACAGCATTGAAAACCCAAGTAAAGTTCCTCCATCTTGAAGAGAGGCAAGTTCTCAGCAATCTCTATTCCTGGGGAGACAAAGCTTAACAAAGCCACAATATACATTGCCAGTGTCCTCATTAATTCTCTCTCTGCCTGCAGAATAGTCCCAGAACCCCTGAAAACATCAGCAAGACCGTCTTTCAGGATTTCTGTAAACATACATCAAGAAAATCCTCCTTTAGGGCTTCTGAACCAAGAGGTTTCAGGACCTCTACAACAGCAGCACTGTCCTCTACCAGTAGAAAAATCTGGCAAAAGAACATCAAAACAGGTAGACAATATACTGGCATCACATCCATGCCTCCTCCCTTCTCAAAAGTCGTGGGCAGCTCCAATTGCCCCTTAGCAGTCTTTCTCTCAGCAACTCTGGCTCCCAGAAATTCTCCTCTCTGCCTCCATGAGACAGGATACTGCTCTCCAAAAGTCCTTCTGACCTTCTTTGCTTGGGCCTTTTCTCTGCTTGGGCTTCTCTGTAAATCCATGGCTTCTCCTAGTTCAGCCGTTTCTCTTCATGTCAATAAGTCAGTCCCACAAGTGGGATTCACAAGCTCTGGGTTTTAACACTCAACCTGAAAACAAAGCCAAAACAGGGGGATCTTTAAATTCCATTATCATTACACCCCCATAAAATGGAAGCAGATAGCAAAGTGGATTAAGAACCAGAATCCAACAAAATGTTATTTACAAGAAACACATTTGAAGCAGAGACATAAATAAAGGTAAAAGACTGGAGTGAAATATATTCAGTTGAAGTTTAAAAAAAAATCTGGGTTAGCAATTGTGATCTTAGACCAAAAATAGATCATATTAACAGAGATCAATAAGGAAGCTACATCTTGCCAAAAGGTGCCCTAGACAATGAAGTAATATCAATACTAAATGTATATTCATCAAATGGTATTGCATACAAATTTTTAAAGGATATTAATGAATTAAAGGAAGAAATAGAGAATAAAACTGTACGAGCGGAGGAGGATCTCAACTTTCTTCTTTCAAAACTATACAAATATAACCAGAAAAGAAACAAGAAGGAAATTAAGAAGGTACATAGAATTTTTAAAAAGTTAGATATGATAGAGCTCTAGAAAAAACTGAATGGGCATAGAAAGGAATATATCTTTTTTTCAGCAGTACATAGCACCTACATAAAAATTGACCATATACTAGGGCTGTAGCAGCAAGCAACCTAGCAAACCCAGGATGGCTGCGAGCACAGGTTCTTTGATCTGATTTTATAAAGGAAAGTAATTTAAAAAGGGTTAATTACTTTAATCAAACAAACATTTATCATTTACCTAGTTCAGGGGAAAGTCAGCACACTGAACTCCAGAGAATACAAACAGAAATTACAAGAAGACAAAAATACAGAGAAAATAATCCAGTTCAGTAGATAGGGCTTCTAGCTTTCTGGTTATTACATCCATACTTAGTCACTAGAGATAGGAGCACCAACATTTGGTTTTTCAAAGCCAGGGGGCTCAATGACTGCCCAGAGTCTCATCTCGTCAAATCACACAACTCTTCCCAGTGAGCCCCAAAGCAAAACCTCACCTCAAAGGTATAAATAGCCTTCTCCAGGGTCAGAGAATATTACAAGCCTCATGACCCACTTGACTACAAAATAACAACAGTTGTGCCTTCCTGAAAAACAAGCCTTGCAGCACTGGCTCCATGTGAGCACCTGCAGGCTTTTAGGGGGGTAAAGTATATTTTCAAATCAGGAAAGGTCCTTAAATTCACCTAGGCTTGTTAAGGAGAAGGAAAGATCTTCAAATTCCTATTACTGCTACAAGGGCACAAAAGCATCACAATTGGATACAGACAGATAGAAATTTTAAATGCATCCTATTTGGATAATAATGCAATAAAATTACATGTAATCAAGAGTCATAAAATAGATTTTTAAAAAATTTTATTGACTTGTTTGTTTAATTTTAGGTTACAAGATTCAGTTCCAGAGTCACTTGAGTTTCAGATTTTTCTCCCCTTCC
>JAQQSW010018337.1:0-11265 GCA_028646575.1 Pseudocheirus occidentalis | reverse complement strand
ATCCACAGCCTGTATTGAATTGAGTGTCCTTCCAGTGGGGGTGGGTGACAAGGGAGGAATTGAAAGAATCTAGAATTTAAAGTTCTGCAATACCTGCAACTAGGAATTAAGATATACAGTGGCTGAGATAGGGAGACCCTCCCTGCCCCACCAGAAAATAGAGCAGAGCAGGGGAGGGACTTTACAGTGGGATTGCTGTTTTAGGGTTGGGGCAGGGGCAAGATGAGGAGAAAATCTGTAATTCAAAAATGTATTGAAAATGAATAATGTAAACAAGAAAACAAATTTAAAAAAAATAAAAATAGACCATGTACTAGGGCATAAAAACCTCACAATTCAGTGCAGAAAGGGAGAAATATTAAATGCATCTTACTCGGATCATGAATCAATAAAAATTATATGCATTAAAGGGCCATGGAAAGATAGACAAAAAATTAATTGGAAAATAAATAAATCTAAAGAATGAGTTGGTCAAACAAGAAATTATAGAAATAATCAGTAACTTCATTCAAGAGATTGACAACAATGAGACATCATACCAAAACTTATGGGATGCAGCAAAGGCAGCACTTAGGGGAATGTTTATATCCCTGAATGCATACATGAAAAAATTAGAGAAAATGAAGGTCAACGAATTGGGCATGCAATTCAAAAAGCTAGAAAAAGGACAAATTGAAAATCCCCAATTAAATACAAATTAGAAATAATGAAAACCAAAGGAGATATTAAAAAAATAGAAAGTAAGAAAATTATTGAACTTAAAAATAAAACTAAGACTTGGTTTTATGAAAAAACAATAAAAGTTATAGATCCTTTGTCAATATGATAAAAAAAAAGAAAGAAGAAACCAAATTTTGAGTACCGTGAAAAGCGTGAATGTACCTCCAATGAAAATGAAATTAAAACAATAATTAGGAATTATTTTGCCCAATTTTTTGCATATAAATTCAACAATGTCACTGAAATGGATGAATATTTACAAAAATATAAGTTGCCCAGACTAACTGAAGAGGAAGTATATTACTTAAATAATCCCATCTTAGAAAAAGAAATTGAACAAGCTATCAGGGAACTCCCTAGGAACAAATCTCCAGGTCAGATGGATTTACTGGTGAATTCTATCAAACATTTAAAGATCAATTGATCCCAATTCTGTACAAACTATTTGGGAAAACTGGTGAGAAAGGAGTCCTACCAAATTCTTTTTGTGACACAAATGGGTACTGATACCTAAATCAGGGAGAGACAAAACAGAGAAAGAAAATTATAGAGCAATCTCCCTCATGAATATAGATGCAAAAGTTTTAAATAAAATATTAGCAAACAACTCAACTTATTGCAAGAATAATATATTTTGATCAGGTTGGCTTTATTCCAGAAATGCAGGGATGGTTCAATATTAAGAAAACTATCAGTATCATTAATCATATCAACAATAAAACTAGGAGAAGCCATATGATTATCTCAATAGATGCAGAAAAAGCTTTTGACAAAATACAACAACTATTCCTTCTAAAAACACTAGAAAGTATAGGAATAAATGGAGTTTTCCTTAGAATAATAGGTAGCATCTATTTAAAACCATCAGCAAGTATTATATGTAATTCGGATAAACTAGAAGCATTTCCAGTAAGATCAGGGGTGAAACAAGGATGTCCACTATTACCCCTCTTATTCAATCTGGTACTAGAAATGTTAGCAGTAGCAATTAGAGAAGAAAAAGAAATCAAAGGAATCAAATTAGGCAAAGAAGAGACTAAGCTATCACTCTTTGCAGATGATATGATGATATATCTGGAGAATCCTAGAGAATCAAGTAAAAAACTTCTTGAGACGATAAAGTTAGCAAAGTTTCAGGATAGAAAATAAGCCCACATAAATCCTCAGCATGCCTATATATTTCCAATGAAGTCCATCAGCAAGAGATAGCAAGAGAAACTGGGGGGAAGGAGAGCATGGGAAGAAAATTTGAAACTCAAAGGATTGTGTAATGGAATCTTATAAACTAAAAGTAAAGTTTAAAGTTACTGTAGATATTATAAAATATTTGGGAATCTACCTGCCAAAACAAACCCAGTACCTATATGAACAGAACTACAAAACGCTTTTCACACAAATAAAATCAAATCTAAGTAATTGGAAAAACATCAATTGCTTGTGGCTGGATCAAGCTAATATAATGAAAATGACAATTTTACCTAAATTAAATTGCATATTAATGCTATACCAATCAATCTAACAAAAATTACTCTATAGAGCTAGAAAAAATAGTGACAAAATTCATATGGAAGAACAAGAGGTCCAGAATTTCAAGGCAATTGATGAAAAGAAATGCTAGGGAAGGTGTTCTAGCCATACAAGATTTTGATCTGTATTATAAAGCAGCAGTCATCAAAACTGCTTGGTACTGGCTGAGGAAATGGATCAATGGAATAGATTGAGTACAAAAGACTCATTGGTCAACAATTATAGTAATATGCTCTTTGATAAGCCCAAAGACCCCAACTTTTGGTATAAGAACTCACTATTTGACAAAAACTGCTGTGAAAATTTGAATATAGCATGACAGAAACAGGGGATAGAACATCATCTAACACTGTGCACCAAAATCAAGTATAAATGGGTGCACAATATAGGTATAAAAGCTGGTACTTTAAGTAGTCTGGGGAAGCATGGAATAGTTTATCTGTCAGATTTATGGAGAAGGAAAGACTTTATGATGAAAGAAGGGTTAGAGAGAATTATGAAATGCAAAATGGATGATGCTGATTACATTAAATTGAAAACTTTCTGTACAAACAAAGTCAATGTAACCAAGATTAAGAGAGAAGTAGGAAATTGGGAAAGAAGTTTTACCAGTGTCTCTGATAAAGGCCTCATTTCTAAAATATACAGGGAATTATGTAAAATATATCAGAATACTAGTCATTCCCCAACTGATAAATGGTCAAATGATATGAACAGGCAATTTTCAGAGATAGAAATTAAAGATATTTATAAGCATATGAAAAAATGCTCTAAATCACTATTGATTCAAGAAATGCAAATCAAAACTACTTTCAGATACCACATCTCACCAGTCAGATTGGCTAAGATGAGAAAACAGGAAAATGCCAAATGCTGGAGAGGATGTGGAAAAATTGGAACACTAATGCATTGTTGGTGGAGCTGTGAATTGATACAACCATTCTGTAGAACAATATGGAAGTATCCCCAAAGGGCTATAAATAATTGCTTACCCTTAGACTCAGTAATACCACTTCTGGGGTTGTAGCCCAAAGAGATCATAAAAGTGGGAGGAAGACCCATATGTTCAAAAATATTTATTGTGGCTCTCTTTCTGGTGACAAAAAACTGGAAATTAAGGGGATGCCCATCAATTGGGATATGGCTAAACAAGTTTCAGTATATGAATGTAGTGGAATACTGTTGTGCTATAAGAAATGGGGAAGAGATGGACTTTGTATATACCTGGAGAGGCTTATACAAATTGATGCTAAGTGAGAAGAGCAGAACCAGGAAAAACTTGTACACAATCACAGACACATTGTATGTGTGCTGACCCACCTTGATAAACTGGACTCTTCTCAGCAGTGCACAGCTATAAGACAACTCTATAAGTCTCAGGATGGAAGGAGATGTCTACATTCAGAGAAGGATCTAGAAAGAACAGAGTTTAAATGGAGACTGAAGAAGTCTACATGCTATTGTTCTTTTCCATGTTTGGTTTTGTTTCTTTTTTCCCCTTGTTCACTCCATTGGTTACAATCCTTCTATACAACCAGACTAATGTCCAGTGTGAAAGTGTTTGAAGATCCCACACTGCCATAGGAGTTGGGGGGAAGGAGAGCATGGGAAGAAAATTTGAAACTCAAAGGATTGTGTAACTGAATCTTATAAACTAAAAGTAAATAAATCAATTCAAAAAATAAAATAAATTCTAAATAAAAAAAGCATTCATTTGTAGTCAGGGTTCTGTCTGTAATTCATTCATTTGCTTCTTTACTGTTACCTTTACGAGATTTCTACCCTGCCCCTCTGTCCTTGTTTATATTTAGAAAATATCTTTTACTTGCATTTCTGCTTGCAATTCTGTTATGTGAGGGTTTTGAATAAGTATATAATCTCCCAGTTCTAGTATTCTTTTAAAAAACATTTTAAACTCTTCTTTGTTATTGGACGTCCTTCTTTTGTCCTGTATGATTAAGTTCAGATTTACAGGATAAGTGACTTTTGGTTTTATCTCAGGCTCTAGTCCTTTAGAACACATTAATTCTATTACTTTTTTTTTATCTTGGGTGTGGAATAGTTTTACATTATTCCAATGTCCCTTTGTAATTGATGACCTTTCCTCTGATGTTTTGTGTAATTTTCCTGCTTTGGAATTGTATTGTTAAATTTGACTAGTATGTGTTTTAGAATTTTAGCTTTGCTCTTTCCCTCAGATTTGGTGGAGTGCTGTACAAGTCCTGCCACAGAGGATGTCCTGTTCTAGTGACTTGTCCCACTCTCTTTGTTTCTTAATTCTCTCACTCAAAATTGGCAGTTCAGGTCCTAGTTTCCCCAGTACCAGCAGTTTAGAGCTTTGCCGCACTGGTGCATTTGGGTTGTAGTGCCAGGAAGGCTTTTACTCCTGAAGAACTGTGGTCAAGCTAGCTGTTGAGGTTCAAGGAAACTTCAGCATCCTAAAGCCAGGGATACCTTAGCACTGTAAAGAAGGAAGAGGGATCAGGGGTGGGGGTGGGTTTTGATGTTAACATGTGTAGTTTTCTTGTGTCTGTTCAGGTAGCATGGGATATGGGAAAGGGTGCCAAGTGAATTCAGGATCAGTGAGCTGTCATTTCCTTATTTTTTAACTTTTTTGATTCTAAATATCCTAGATCATGAAAACCATTAAAGTTCCTTTGTCTTTGATGCATAATTTTTTGATGAGGTTTGAGAAGTCATGAGGATCAAAGAAAACATCTAATCTACTCTCTTGTTGATCATGTTATGTTCCACAACTTTCCTGCTTTTAAAAAGAAATCTCCTAATGGTCTTTCTGTCGTTATTTTTTTATTCAATAGGTCCTGTCCTCTCCCTCCCCTCCTCCTTCCATTCTTCCTCCTATTGATGATAATCTCTGAAGATGGTACAATTTATTCCATTATTCTTTCCTTTACTTTTGAAGTAATTTGTCTTTCTTGTGTTTCTGTTGCTATGTTTTCAAGCCTAATAATTTTTAATGTCTTTGTTTTTAATTACAAGACTGGTTCAAATGCTTATTTTATTGAATATTCACTTTTTAAAAATTAATGATTAGGTTTTCAAGTTATGTAATTTTGATTAAAACTTTAAACCCTTTGCTTTTAATAGAATAATATTACCTTCCTTTCTGGGGCTTCTGGTGGATGCAGAATAGTTTTGTTTATTTCATCTTTCATTTCCTTTGTAGTTGAAAATTATTCTCCTGATTTTTTTGAATAATTTGTTGTTCATCATTGGAAGTTTGAAATGTAGTCTTACTGGGTCTTGTAGAATGTAATGAGGTTTTTTTTTTAATTTTCCCTCTCATTAAAGATCATCTATGGATTCTTTTAACTGATGCTCTGTTTTCTGTATCCAGAAGTTCTGAGTAATTTTCTGTTATCATTTTCTATGTTATAATGCTTAGGTTTTTAAATTGTTATTATCTTGAGAGGCCTATAATCCTTTAGTTTCCTCTGAATGCTGTCTTCAAAATCATTGCCTTTTTCCCTCCACTAATGGTGGTCATATATACTTCTAATTTAATTGCTTTAAAAAATATCTCACTCCAAATTAGAGACTTTATCTTCTTCAGAGAGATTTGCTGCTGTTGTTTCAAGGTGTTTTTTTTCTATTTTCTGAATAATTTTTGTTGTGCTAGCCATACCTTTTACCATCTTTTCCTTTTTATAATCCTAAAATTATTATTTTTTTCTCTTTAGAACAGTTTGAGAACATATGGCCACAGTTTCATGTTTTCTTGTCAATCCATGAAACTATATTTCCATAGGTGTGGTAATGTTTGTTTAGATACCTTTGCAATCTTTTCTAGGTCTTCCAGCCTAATATTAATAATTCTTATGCTGTTGATAAACAATTTACTGGTGGTCTGCCTTTTTAACTGAATTGCCCGGCCATCCCCCAACATCTTTTTTTTTTTCATTGACTTACTTGTTTATTTACTTTTAGTTTACAAGATTCAGTTTCACAATCACTTGAGTTTCAAATTGCCCCCCCCCCACCTTCTCGCACCACCATGATGGCATGCAATCATGTGTAGGATCTACAAATACTTTCACATTGTACAATAGTCTGGTAGTATAGAAGGGTTGTAACCAATGGAGTGAACAATGGGAAAAAAAGAAACAAAACCAATCATGGAAAAGAACACTAACATGTATTGCTTCAGTCTCCATTTAAACTCTGGTCTTTCTAGATGTTTCTTTGAATGTAGGTATCTCCTTCTATCCTGAGACTTGTAGAGTTGTCTTTGAACTGTGTGCTGCTGAGAAGAGTCCAGTTTATCAAGACTGGTCGTCACGCGTATGATGTGTCTGTGACTGTGTACACATTTTTCCTGGTTCTGCTCCTCTCAATTAGCATCAGTTTGTATAAGCCTCTCCAGATAATTATGAAGTCCATGTCCTTCCCATTTCTTATAGCACAATAGTATTCCATTACATTCGTATACCACAGCTTGTTTTTTTTCAAATTTTTAGTTTTTTCCCCCTATTTCTCATTTTATATTTCCCTATTCCTCATTTTCTGACTTTTCCTTATTTAATAATAAATTTAGTTTTGGATTGGAATACAAAACTCTCTCAGTTTCTCTCCACCTTATGGCATTAACTTTCTCATCAACCTTTGTGTCTACCTAAAGTAGTTTCTAGGAAGACTGAACTAACTCCCCCCTCCCCTTTTTACCTCATATACAGTATACACATGTGTGTTGGCCTCTGCTTCATTTTCATATATTCCTTAGTTTTCTGGCTCAATTCTTCTGCTTCTTGCATGTTTGGAAGGGGGTAGGATTGTTTTTCTGGCCATGGTTTCTCCTGTTGTATGGTTCTGAAACCAAGGGTCTGCTAAATCCAGAGGAAATCATCCATACCCCTCATAAATTCCCCTCCACCTCATGTGGCTAGTTGGAGTTGATATCTGTTGTTTGTTATAACAGGGTTCTGGAGACAGGGCAAGAGTCGTGTGTAAGTTTCTAAAACAGCATGACTATCCCTGAATTGAAGTGGACAAACTCTTTTGTTGGTTTGCTTGCTATTGAGAGTAGAGGCTAATGAGGGAGGGGTAATGAGATAAAGGTATTATGTATGAGCATTTACTACTATCATTTCAAAAGACTGTCACCTTACTGGAGTTCTTGCATTCTTATTATAATTGCTCTACTTCTGTGGCATAATTTCTTCTCTAGGAGTTTTTTGAAAATTGTTAGGGATTGGAGAAAATATTAAATCATCCATCCTGTTAGTCACATGACCTAGAACCCCATGATCTTTTTTTTAATGCTTTCTTGTTTGAATTCACATTTGGCTAATATAATTAATGTCACTCCCACATTTCTTGATTTCCAAGCATAGGAAATTTTAGACCAATCCTTCTTTTAGATGTACTGACATCTTTCTGCATTAAATCATTTTTGAATAGGTAGTGTATTATTAGATTTTACTTTTTAAACCAGTCTGTGCCAAGTTTTGCAATTTAATGAGCTTAGTCTATATGCATGTGACATGAAATGTTATCTGGTGTCTTTCCAGAAATCTTCTAAGAAGAAAAAACATATTTTTATTAGCTATATTTATTTTTAGTTTATTTAGTTTTATTTAGTTCATTTTTAGTATTGTACATGAATCCAAACTTGAAAGAGCCTCTAAATGAAATTAATCTGTTTTAAATTACTAAATATATAAATTATCTTAACTTGAACTTCATCTTTAAGATAAGAGAGTGATTTTGAATTGCCTCCCTCTTTCCCCCTTTCTTCTTCTGTACCTCCTGTTTCTCAAAAATTTCATTCTGACTCCTTTAGGCATTTAGTCAGAATAGTGTTCTAAGATTTCACATTTCTGTTAGTAAATTATATTGTGATTTTTAGAAATACTGAAATGAAATAAGGCAATTAAAATGCTTTGCAATCCTTAAAGTACTATATAAAATGAGTTGCTTCATCCTTCATTTCATCATCATTATTGTTGTTACAGAAAAATTATTCTCACATTTTTCTGTGGTGTTCAGATAGAAACAGTCTTGGGATCAGTCATTATTCAGCTATTATTATTATATTTTAATATTCTATGGACTATTGCAAAGTGAATGAAATAACTTTTTGTAGTTAAATAAGTAGATTAGTATATGAATTTATCTTCCATAGGTTTATTGTAAAAGGTGTACTTATGTATATATGTACTTAACTCTGTTCCCATATGATTTTGATTTGTTCTCCGAGGTTTCTACATTTTGTAAACTTTGTTTCATACAACTTTGAGATTATAAGTATTTAACATGGTAGCATCTATTTAAAATATTGATCTTATGTATTAACATCATGTGCTGGCAATTGGGACAACAGTTGTATCTATGATAATTGTCTGGTTCCAGAACATTCTACTGATGGAGTTATCCCACATACTTTTCGTTTTGTTTGTTATATGGGCTTTTGTTATCCCTCGGTCAATGACAGATAGTAAATTCTTGAAATTCTGAAATTGTATGTCTAGCTCCTATTTGGAAGGTAGCCAGTTTTAAAACCAATCATGAGCAGCTCTCCTGAGGACTGCTCCTGTGAATCACTTTAAGGATCTAAAAACATAGTATAATGAGCTCCCTATTTATTTAGTAATAAACTAAATAAAAACATTCAAGAAACTAAAGTTCAACATTCACAACAATATAACAAAACAACTTACTACTAAGGTGGCCACATGGTCTTAAACAAAACATATTCAGTAAGTCACAAATTCTCAATCAATATAAAGAACCTGTCTAAGGTCTTCTTTCATCTTGATTGGAGACAGCTTCCAATCATTGTTAAGCCCATCATCCTTAATGGATAGTGGAGAGTAAGAAGTCCATCCACCTCGAGGTCACAGTAAGTTACACTATCATCTGTCAGCACTGAGTACCCAAGTAAAGTCTCCTATCATCTTAACTCGAGGATGACTTCCAAACCCCATGGCTCCTCTTCCATAATCCCAGCTCTTGCCTGGATTCACCCTACTATTGTCTGCATTCACAGGTAGGCAATTCTCTGCCCCTGTTCCATATTGCAACTCATAGGAACTGCTCCATTCCAAGTTCTTCACAGTTTCTGTTTCTAGGAAAATAAAGTTTAACAGGGATACCATAATATTTACACACTTTGCCAGCATTGTAATCTCAATCTACTTTCTGTCTGAGAAATCAACAGAGTGCTTCTGTCTGACAAAGTAACACAGTTCAACAGACAGAATACTTCTGTCTGACAAACTAACACAATTCAACAGACAGAGTGCTTCTGTCTGGCAAAGTACACAGTTTAACAGAGTGCTTCTGTCTGACAAAGTAACACCAACACAGAACAATAGACAGAATAACAGAGTGCTGAAATTACAAACATTCTCTCTCCCATAGCTCTGCTTGGTCCCAACTCATGCTTGAGCTTTTATTTGCTCTTCTTCTTCCTGTTTTACCCTTCCTGTTTCACCCTTCTTGTTCTATTCTTTCAGCAATCTCCTCCTACTGTGGGCTCCATGCTAAAATCTTAAGGCTATTAAGGGCAGGGAAGGTCTCCAAACTCCCTTAGGTCTAATAAGGGCAACATAATGTGCATGGTTTCCATCAAGCACTCAGTACAATCAAAGGTGAGGCTCAAAGGCACTTGATTAGTTGAAACAAGTAGCAAAGTACAATTTTGCCTGCCATTACACCAGTATGTACTAAACTTTAGCCTGTAGCCATATGTTATGTAGTTTCTAGCATTTCTTTGCATGATCTACATTGATTTATATGTTTGAGCTCCATAAGGTTATCCTTCTGTAATTTCTGGTGGTAATGAACTAGTTCTAATTTGTCAGCACACACATGTTCCTTTCCACAAATAAATTTGCATCACTCAGTCATTAATTTGATGTTACCAGATATTTTTGGTGGTACTCATATACCTCTCACCCACAGAGTTTTTTTTTAAATAGTTGTTTTTTTAGTCCAATTCATGCATGTTAACTCTTTCATCGGCCCCACCTGGGGGTAAAACACTTTGAATTGTAAGTACTAAATTCAATGTTCTGTACCTATTACCTACCCAGATTATGTATTAGTGAAATGACATCTCCTTACTACAAAAGTGTGTCTTTATAAATTGCTTTAAGAATATTTATAAATCTTTGTCCATTCTTTTTGAAGAAGTGATAATCTTTCTAGAACTGCCTTAAGGTGATGAATATTGTGTTTTATTTATATTGTGGTAATTTCTGTTAGGATAATTTCCAAATTGCTTATAAGAGAGATATATAATATATATCCTGTTCCCACAAGGTTTTGATTGATTCTACAAGATCTCCATATTTTGACAACATTTTTTTATTCTATAAAGCTTGAACGTCATGAAAATTATAAGTAGCAATATATACTAAAAGCACTGTTCTTAAAATTTTACTGATTAATGTTATGTACAGGCGATTGTGTGCAGCAGTGTTGCTGCTATTCAGGCTTCTATTCCAGTAAAGTTTGCTTTATAAATTTTCAAGGCATTTAAAAACTTGTAATACTGGAATTTGCCATCTGTTAGTTTCTGAAACATAGCATGATTTTTTTGCATAATTCTAGCTACCAGGTCAATGCTGGTAGGTCCTGATTTTTTGCAATATGCAATACAATTTTGCATAATTTTCCATTTCTTTGCATGATCTACATTGATTAATTTTGGGTTAGATGTTTCTGTAATTTCTGTTGGCAATGAACTTGTTTGGAAATAACATCACCATCATTATCACCATGATTTGTGGCTTACTTGAATTATTTGAAATGGATTTGTTTACCTTTATCAATTCTCCAACATTTCCCTGCTTCTCAAATACACCTCTCATATTCATAAACCACAGTAGTTTTATTTTGGTAAACAATTTTTAAAAATATTTTTTTAAAATTTGTTTTCTTGTTTACATCATTCATTTTCATTACATTTTTGAATTACAAATTTTCTCACCATCTTGCCCCTGCCCTAACCCTAAAACAGCAATCCCACTGTAAAGCCCCTCCCCTGCTCTGCTC
>JAQQSW010018336.1:0-11265 GCA_028646575.1 Pseudocheirus occidentalis | reverse complement strand
CCCCCTTGCTTTATCTAACCTGAGGTTTACTCATGCATCTGAGCCTATTTTTGTTTTGTTTTTTAAATGTCGATGAGCATGATCAATCAATCAATCACCAATCATTCATTAAATGCTTACCATGTTCAAAGCATGTACTAAGTACTGGAGATACAGAGACAATAGGAAATGTTTTGATGTTTGTTAACTGATAATGAGTTTCTGACCCCATTTTCGTGAAGACCATCACCCATTTCTGGCTCTCTGTGTCAACCTTACCTCCTATGGGATGCCAGCTCAGCCATTTTAAGTGATGTTCTTACTGGCATCCTAGAATTGCTGACATCTTAGACCTTATCACAGGACCATACTATCAAAGATTTTGAGCTGAAATGGGGCTGGGAGATCATCTACTTTTAGCCCCTTCATTTTACAGAATGTTCGTAGTTCTCTGAACACATCCTATCTTGAGCATAGCAGTTGGGCTTACAGCTGTATCTACTTTATTAAATTATAAGTCCCATATGAAGAGACTATAACCTATCATTGTGCTCCAATTATGTAATTATTCAATAAAACTTGTTGAACGAATAAATGAATGAATGAACATTAAATGAATACATGAAGTGACACTGGTAGTTATGGTCACATAGAAAATCAAAGAGGAGATAGGATTTTTGAATTTTGATTTTTGCACTGATGTCTTATCTGTGTCATCTCCCATCACTTAAATACACTTACTTTTGTCTAGGAAAACTGCCTTTGGCAACTGACATTGTCAGCTTAAAAGAAACTCACCATCCATAATCATTATACCTAATCAGTACTAATTAGTCAGCACCGATGGATCCTTTTTACCACTTTTGTAGCTGCATTTGGAAATAAGGAAAGCTTTTGGAATTTCAACGAAAACAACTAATCACATTTTTTACCCTGGAAGACAATGGGGATCCCTGCCCATTATCTGTCTTGAATTACTTTGGGGATAATTAAAGGGACATGACATTAAAAAATTTTCCTAATTTTATATTTGTTAATTTATGTTTGTGATTATAGATATGAGAAACTGCCAAATGATGTTTTAAATATATGATATATGTATTTATGTATATGTGTATATGATTTATATCTATTCTTGTATCTATATATGTGCAGCTAGGTGATACAGTAGGCCAAGAGTCAGAAAGAGGCATCTTCATGAGTTCAAATATGGCCTCAGATACTTACTAGCTGTGTGACCTTGGGCAAGTCACCTAACCCTGTTTGTCTTTTTAGTGTCCTCATTTGTAAAAGGAGCTGGAAAGGAAATGGCAAACCTCTTCACTATCTTTGCCAATAAAACCCTAAATGGATCTGTGAAAAGTCAGACATGATTGAAAAACAATTGAATGACAAGGCATTATCATCATCCATTCATGAAGAATATTCTTTGTACATGAATTTTTAAAAAAATGTAGCCAAATAGTCTCATGCTTATTTAAAAAAAATGATAGTGGGGCAGCTACGTGGCACAGTGAATACAGCGCTGGCCCTGGAGTCAGGAAGATCTGAGTTCAAATTCAACCTCAGACACTTAACATTTACTACCCATGTGACCTTGGACAAGTCATTTAACCCCAATTGCCCTGCATTTCCTCCCTCCAAAAAGCAAAAAATAAAATGGTACTTCTATCTGTCTGCATTTATATTCTTATGACTTGATGACCCCTTCTAAAAACTTCAGAAATTGAGTATTTATATATGTGTATTATATATATATGAATATTGTATATGCATGTGTATATACATGCATACATATATATTCTGTACTTTAGAGACTATTTCCTTTTTTCTTTCTTGAAAGATCTGAATGAAAAATTTAAATTTCTGTTGTAAAAGACTGGAGTAGTTTCAGCCACTTGTCTCTTTTCTTCAACACTGTTCTAAAACTTCCTAATAAATGTTCTACTTGCATATAGATGTCCTTAGTCATTCAAAGCACCTTAGTGTGAGGTCATTTTAAAAATCAGTCCAATAAAGATAAGGCTTTTTTTTAATGCTATGGCTTTTATGAGGTCAAAATAGTTACTTCACTGGTATTATGAGCCCCAAATAGCTACGCAATCCAATTGACTTACTGTTTCTTTGATGTAGCAATAATAATGATAATGGTAATGGTAAATAGTGTGTTTTGTTCATGTTACCATAACAATGAGCCAGATCAGTTTGAAGAACAAAATAAGCAATTGAAAATCATTCAAAAACTTTAATTCTGAAGTTTAAGAAGTCCTTTGAAGGACATGGAAAATTCCTAGTCATTTACTTGGTTGTAAAAAATCCAACATAATGAAAATGCGAGGTAGATAAAAGGAGAAAAAGAGAACTTGTGCATAATATGAATGACCGACCAAGCAAGGTAAATCAAATTCTAGCTTCTCTACAAAACTGAAAAACAAAAGGGCTGGATAATTGTTAGCTCAGAGCCTTCACAGTAGTGCATGGATTTCTACCAACACAGTTTTACCAGCTCTTTGTCAGACATCTTCCTGATCCTGCTTTTATTACCAGAAGACATTACATCTAAACCAAAAGAGGAACACACAAATAAGTTGTCAAAATATGGTCTAATTACATGTTTATATACAAAAATATTTACAGTTTATATCGCTAAAGCTATCATGAACTGTCTTTAATCTATCATTGGTACCTTCTGTCTCTTATATTCATCATTTTAGTTATTCCAAGTATCCCTCCCTCACCCCCTGCCAGAAAGTCATACAATATAGCAAATATTATTTTATAGGAGGAAAAAATAAGCACAGCTGATCAATACATTTTTTAAAAGTCTAAAAATATGTCTCTGGTTCAAAGGGTATGTATTTTTTATTGATTTTACTTACACGATTCCAAATCACTTTCAAAAAGTTTGTACTATCTCAAAGATTCATCAAAAAATGTATTAGTGTTCCTAGCTTCTCACCATGCCACTATCATTGATGATGATGATTTATTGATTATTGACACTTTTGTCATTTTTGCCAACTTGAATGATATGAGGTGTTGTTTTGATTTGAATTTCTCTTATCTAATGATTTGAAATATTTTTATGAGGTTATTGATATTTCTCAATTCTTCTTTTGTTCATATCCATTGGGGAATGAACATTAGTCTTGCATATTTATTAATCATTTATATATCTTGAATATCAAACCCTTATTAAAGAACTTTGATACAAATATTTTTCCTCATTTGCCTGCTTTTCTTTTTATACTAAATTATTAATTTTGGTCTGTGCAAAAGCTCTCTAGTTTCAAATAATCAAAGTTATTTATTTTATCACTTATAATTGTTTATAATAACCATTTGCAATTTGTGAAGAATGTGTATTGTATTTATAACTGTGAGAGGGACATGATCTACTTCTCTTCTAATTTTTTATATGTCTTATTGCTATTACTAGCATTTCCAGAATTATATCAAATAATAGTGAAGAGAATGAACATTCTTCGTTCACTCCCTTATTTAATTTTAAAATGATATATTCATTGACAATGTATTGTGAAATGACCTATAAGGTGTTGGTCCAAGCTTAATTTTTTGCCAGACTTCTTTTGAGTTTTATCAACAGCATTTTTATTTTTTAAATAAAATAGTTTGCCCTAGGTAATTTTTGTTTTTTACTTGTGAAATATTAGAATATTAAATTCTCTTTTCTCTGGATTTTCCTTGTCTCATTAGTTCTATTGATGTATCTACATTTTAACTATTGCCAGTTTTTAAAATAATTGTTACTTTATAACACAGTTTAAGTTATAGAAGTTCTATTCTCCCTTTATCCCTATTTCTTTTCATTATTTCACTTGATATTTTAGATCTTTTGTTTTTCCCAATGAATTTTTAAACCAGATTCTATAAAGTTTTTTTCCTTAAATTTCATTGGCCTAGCATTAAAAGTGTAAGATAATTTTAGCAGAAATCTCATTTTTATTATATTGGCATAGCCTAGCCATGAGCACTGAATATTCCCTCAGCTATTTAAGGTGGTTTTAAATTTTTTCTTTAAGAAGCACTTTGTAATTGAATCTATACAAGTCTTTTATGTGCATTGGAAGGTTTATACCCAGATATTTTATGCATTTTATAGTTATTAGGAATGAGATTTTTCTTTTATCATTGTTTGTTAAACTTTACTAAATTTATTGTCTCAATATAGTCCCTAGGATTTCCCATCATGTCACCTGCAAACAAAGATAATTTTATCTCCTCTTTACTTTTCTTTATTCTTAATTTCTTTCTCTTGTCTTATTGCTATTACTAGCATTTCCAGAGTTATATCAAATAATAGTGAGGCAAATGAACATTATTGGTTCACTCCCTTACTTATTGGACTCTAATGAATTATTACTAGAAAACAATATATTGACTGAAGAGTAATAAATAGGAATGGTGTGCTAAAAAGTCTAAAATTTTAAAAGCAATTTATTATCGACTTCATAATTATTGCTGAAGTTCCTCAGAAGGACCACAACATTTATAATTGCTTCTGTTGCATATTGCAAAGCCTTAACTCAGTTCAATATTATAGATAACTCAATATCCATAAATAGATATATAGATACAACAATATATTTACATACACATTGCTATGTGTTTGTATTTCTGTGTATATATCTCAAATGTTATGGGGACACTAGAATACAGTATGTCTATGGAAATTTTATCTCTATTTAAAACATATTGCCAACACAATAATGTCAAGAACACTTCATATAATACATGGCATTCTGCCTTTTCTTAACTAACTCCAATACCATTTCCTTTAAATAGAACCACGTATGGCACCCAAATTAAAGGGGGAATTGAATTTTAAAAAAATCTCACTAGTTACTTGATGTAGAGTTATATGGAAATCAAATTAAACATCTCCATCTTATAGAATGTTTTTTCAATGATTCCAAATTTAGACTCCATAAATGTAAGTCTTAATATAAGCTAAAGAAAAAAATGGAAGAATTTGAGGCTGAATGTAGAGACAATATTGAACTACTAAATGAATGTCATAGTTGCGTATACCTATATACCTTGTTCTCCCTTAGACAAGATACAATAAAAATAAAGATAGCAAAGGAAAGACTGTGACTGAATATGTTAAGAGACTTAGTCGCATCCTGAGATCAAAGCCGAATGTGAATAGTATATTCAAAGTGTTTAGCATGTATCCATCTTAATATGTGTTTTCAAAACTGTAAAATGGACCATAATATATTTTGAAAAGAATGCTAACAAAATCTTATACAATATCAACAAATTATAGGACCCATTACTCTTAGGCAGCTATATAAAGTTTAATTTTCTTATCAAAAAGGAGGAAGAAAATTGACATCCTTAGTATACATGATAATCAGGAAAAAATTATGGAGATACTTTTTGAACAATCACATAGCATTTCACAAAGCAGTAGTAACAAAGGATGAAGGAAACATTCACATGAATTTACCAAATGATATGTTGGCAGAGAATCATCAAACAAATGACTGATTCATGTGGATTTGTTTGTGGAAACAAAGGAGTTCAGTTTCACAATTCAGGACCAGGTCAACATCACCAAAAATTATGGAAAATTTAGGGTCAAGGAGCCCAGACTCAGTAATCATTGTAGACTGCACCAAAAAAAGGGAAGAAATTCTATCAAACATCACTGTAAAAACTGATCACATATCAAATAGTGAATGAGGCATGTCTTCATGGCCAGAATCCTATATTAGATACTCACTGTCTTGTGTGGACTGCTAGACGAATACCCATTCTTCAAATATATTATTTCAAAGTATCCTGGAGAGTTCGTCCCTTAAACTTTCCTGGATTGAAAATATTAACTCACACACAAATGTTACTCTCAGTTGCTGGCCTAAAGTGAAGTAATCCCATTTAGTCTTAAACCTGGTGCTTTAACTGAGTAAAAATGAAAAGCATCTGATAGGAAATTTGACAGTCATTATGGGGGGATAGAGAAGACTTTTTAACACATATTATTTGTGTATTCATGGTAGGTACTACTACTATTGATTTTGCATTTATATTAGATATTATCAGTATAGAAGAAACATGAGGCATGATTACTGCCTTCAAGTATCTTACAATTTACCTGGAGAGATAAAAAATATTACAAGGGAAGAAACATATTGAACTTTGCTACAGGGTTGAAAAGTTAGAGGCCATGAAGAGAACCATCCTGTTGACTCTTCCTCCCTTGCCTGGCTTTAGCAGTAGCAGACACATATCTCTATTGCAAACTTCTTTCCTCCATGACAGAAACATCCACTATCCTGCCCACAATGAGAAATCTGTATTTGACTAATTGTCTGTCTTCCTAACCCCAAATTGCATCCAAGGTGATCTTTCCGCATAGACTTTTCCTCAGGTATAAAAATTATTAGTTTGGCAGAGATGAAAAGCAAGAATTATGCATATGATAAAGTAATGCAGTTAGAAGATAATTCAAGATTATACAATTTTTGCTAAGTTATGTGCTATAAACAGTAACTATTATAATATTTCAGGGAAAAGAGAAATCACAAAAAGATCTGGTGCCCACAGTCAGGATTTCCCATCCTCTGCCTTCTGTGGCTTTTGGGAAAAGATATCTTCAACTGGCCTAAGAGATAAGAGGATCAGTTGTAGAGTATGGGTTTTTGGGGGTAGTGGTTTGTTCTATTTTTAGTCATTAAAATTTGAACCCACGTTAAGTCACATCACTAAGTCAAATGCTGCTTGAGCACTTTTGTTGCAGAGAAAGATTAGTTAAACTGTGGTGAAAATTATAGACTCCCTGGAATCAAAATGCTAGTCAGATTACTTTCTTAAGAAATGTCAGCCCCATGCACCTGGAATGTCTGCAGGCCTAAAAAGTGGGTGCAAAGGACTCATGATTACTTTTGTTCTAAGTGAATATTTCTTTAACTCATTCTGTCTCTGGGGAACTTAGATAAAATGGTGTCAACCTATTTTGTCAGTCACTTATTCCGCTCTTACACAGGCACACCCCTTATACCTTCTTAAGAGTATCCTGGGAACAGCTGGGTGTCACAGTGAATAGACCACCAGCTCTGGAGTCAGGAGGACCTGAGTTCAAATCTGACCTCAGACACTTAACACAAATACTAGCTGTGTGGCCTTGGGCAAGTCACTTAACACCAACTGCCCTCCAAAAAGCAAAAAAAAAAAATATCCTGGAGACAAATTTCCTAAAGTCACATTTCAAGTTATTCCTTTCACAATATATGAAATCATCAGGCACCAGAGGACAAAAGAAGAACTTGGAAATACATATACATGTACGTGCACTTGCACATACAATACATATATGAACACGCAGTTTATATGTGTGTTTATACATATATACACATGTGTATATGCACATATAATTACATATTATATTTTACATGTATACATGCATATGTCTGCATATATACACATGTATTTGAATATATTGAATGGAGACCTAATGCATAGAGATTTAAAACTGGGGAGGGGAGACTTTAGAAGTCATCTAAGCCAACCTCTTCATTTTACGGATGTGGAAACTGAGGCCCAGAGAAGTTAAATGAACTTCCTAGAGTCATGTGACTATTAGGTACACCATTAATCCCAGGTCTTTCTCACTCTGTCCAGAAACTTATCTATATGTATATTTCATACACCCTGCTTTCTTCTCTCTCTTTTTAAATTTTAGTCAACCCTGAAGAAGTACTACCTCACTTATGCAAACCTGGAGAATTCCTCTGCAGAAACAGACGCTGTATCCAGGATCGATGGAAGTGTGATGGGGATGATGATTGCTTAGATGGCACTGATGAGGATTCAGTGAATTGCTGTATGTTTTTTTGGAAGTAATTTTTTTCTGTATTTCCTTAAATCTTTTTGTGTTTCAATTGTTAACCTAATATGCCAAAATATCACAATTTAAGGGGAATTATATCTAAAAATTAAATTGTAGTTCACATATTATAAATCATAGCTCTTCTTAATGGAAACAATATTCCTACTCATTACATTATCACTGTAGCATATTGGACTCCTAAGATGGGATGAATATAGTCACTCAATAGTTATTTTTGGTATTAAAATTCTTATACTGTCTCTTGATACTCCCCAAATAGCCTTTTTCTCCATTTTTCTTCCCAGAGCTATTGGATCACTCTTTGATAATTGGTATAGGGTACATCCTGCATCTTCCAATACTAAATTGTAATATTTAAATTCCTTCAAGACAAAGTTATTGGTACAGAAGGTCACTAACCACTCAATTGGTCCTTGACAAGTGAGTCTTGAAGGGGAAATAAATAAAGAGATTAATTTTGAACAAGACAACATGTGGGTTCACTGCCTCCTTGCATTGTTGTGAGGAAAACATATGGGAAAGTTGAACAGAAATGAAAAATGGATTTTTCTTCCCATTGGCTACTGATTTTTCTTTTAGCATCTCCCAAAAAAATAATACTTTTTATGGCTGGTACAATGACAAGAATTTCTTCTTATAGTTCAAGGGGAAAAACATTTTATAAGTGTTCAGTGTGGTGAAGTCATTACTTTCCTAATTCAAATGTGATTAAGTTCACTCATATCTTCATTACAGTTGGATGTTCCTAGGAGTAACTGTATTTCTTCCTATTCAAGGCTTAAAACAGTTAAGTGACTTCCCCATAGTCACAGGACATTATAAATGTAGACAACTGGTGGCACAGCAGATCTAGTACAGGGCTTGGTATCAGGAACACTTGTTCTCAGGAAGGTTAGTCCAAACCCTATCCTAGACAATTACTAGCTATGTGACTCTGGTCATTTGTCCATTTGACAATTTCCTTATTTGTCAAATGGGAATGATAATAGCATCCCTATCCCAAGACTATTGTTAGAATCAAAACAGATAATCTTTGTAAAAGCACTACAAAAATTCTGTCTATCATTATTAATACTCTGATAAAATGTGAAGAGTGGGAGTTCTGTATGGATGGGAATAGGTAAAACTTATGCCAATTTTCAAATAATGTGTATAAGGGAAAAGGAAGATTATAAGAAAATTGGTAAAACTGAAATACCAGCCAGCTTATCATAAATTCCTTGCAAATGTCTGAAATAAGTTATTGAACTACTGATTTGTGAGACTATCAAATTCAGGCCATCAAAAATAGGAATAAATTATGGGGATTCTACATGAGCTCACTGAGAAGTGATGCCAAAAGGACTTCATTTCTTTTTTGCAAAAAGTCGTTAGTTTAGAATTTGAAATACTAACTGACTGGGAGATCAAGGAAATATTCTAGAGCTTCAACACCTTTGGACTTTTATTTTATTTTATTTTTGGGGTTTTTTTGGAAGGGGAAGGCAGGGCAATTGGGGTTAAATGACTTGCCCAAGGTCAAACAACTAGGTTTTTCTGTTAAGTGTCTGAGGCCGGATTTGAACTCAGGTCCTCCTGAATCCAGGGCTGGTGCTATATTCACTGCGCCCCATAGCCACTCCAACATCCTTGATCTTGAAGACAGCATGAGGAATGGTATAGCATCAGGGAAGTAGAGGGCATATATGGAGAATTTTGAAGTGTCTAGTTTGACTGGAATATAGACAAATGCAAAGTGGGGTAATTTGAGGTTAGATTAGAAAAGCAGGGTAGTGAAAGAGCATCAAATGTCAGTCTAAGGAACCTGATCTTATTTGACAAGTAATAAAGACTGTCAACGGATTTTGAGCAAAGGGGTGCATGATAAGTTCTGCATGTAAGAAAGATAAGCCTGCCCCTCATCTGCCTCTCCCTCATTCCTGAAAGATAAACAGAGGTAACAGAGGGGGGAAGAAGAAAGAGCTATGAGAAAAATGCTTAAATCATTTAAGTTAAGGAAGGGCCTGAATATACATGGTAGCAATAACAGCAGCAATAGGAACAGAAAAAGATAGAAGAGAATGAAGTTGCATAAAGAGAATCAATAAAGCTTGGTAAATGAACATGAAAGGGAAAGGGGGAATTCAAAGATAACATCAAAGGCACCATGACCTATGGAAGACATGACATGGGGAAGTCTATAGAGTGCTGAACTGAGTAAGAAATATCTGGGTTTGACCTGCTTCAGACGCTTACATGTTATGACCTTGGGCAAGTCACTTGATCTTTCTGAAGTTTCAGTTTTCTTACCTTCAAAATGAAGGAGTTAAGATTGAACACCTTTAAATATCCTATCCAAATCTTGTTCTAGAATCCTCTGATTCCTGGAATACTAAATATGTTCATTTAACAAAAGTCATTGTATCTTTTTCAAATTTATTCACAAATGGGTTCTTAGTAAAGGCCTAATTTGGCTTTTTGGTATGGCAGTCAACATAAAGATAACTAAATGGGGGCAAAGATTACTGGCCCACCAAACTGCAGTTAGAAGGCATAGCTTTCAAGTGAAATTGCTTCATGAGTACTACCAGACACAACTGTTCAGTTCATTCATCCCTTTATCATTCCTTATATTTTAAAAAAAAAGTATTTGACTAGCATTTCCACAGATGCATCAGCAAGCACCCTAGCATACCCAGAATGGCTGATAGCACAGGTTTTTAGACCTGCTTTTCTAAAGGAAAGCAACTCAAAAAGGGTTAACAATCTTAGTTTAATCAAACATTGATCATTTACTTAGTTCAGGGGGAAAAGTCCACACCCTGAACTTCAGAGAATACAAACAGAAGTTACAAGCAGACAAAGAAACAGATCAGCAAATGGGTTTCCAGCCATCTGACCATTATATCCATAGCTAGTTAGTTACCAGAGAGGGAAGCATCAACATCTGGGTTTTTCAAAGCCGGGGGGCTCAATAGCTGCCCAGAGTCTCATCTGACCAAATCGCACAACTCTTTCCAAAGTGAGCCCCAAAGCAAAACCTCAAATGAGTGTTTATATAACCTTTTCCTGGATCAGAGAATGTCACAACCCTTTTGATCCACTGCCCAATCACAAAGTAATAAGGTGTGGGTGTTTCTGAAAAACAAGCCTCCTGCCCAGGCTCCATGTGACCACATTCAGTCTTTTAGGGGGCAGAGAATATTTGCAAATCAGGGAAGGTTCTCAGAGTCACTTAAGCCTATCAAGGTGCCAAGGGGCAGGGAAAATCTTCACATTCCCATAACAATAGGCATCATAGGTAATCTTGGTTCAACATGAGAAAACGTGGCATATTTGGAACAGCATTAGATTGGAACACAGAGGACCTGAATTCAAATCCTGCCTCTGCTGCTTGTTACCTAGGTGACCTTGGCCAAGTCTCTTGA